>JAXRKO010001298.1:0-18808 GCA_037039905.1 Formica aserva
TGTGCCGAGAAGCGTTTTCCTCATCTTGATGTGTTATGAAAACTTTCGGTCTCGCTTACAGGCACGTAACTAAGTCGTTCCGAACGAAGGAAACTTGCGTACGCTTAGCTCTGTGTGCCGAGAAGCGTTGTTCCTCAATTTCCTTGATGTGTTATGAAAATTTTCGGCAAATCTCACTTACAGGCACGTAACTAAGTCGTTCCGAACGAAGGAAACTTGCGTACATAGCGATCTTAGCTCTGTGTGCCGAGAAGCGTTGTTCCTCAATTTCCTTGATGTGTTATGAAAATTTTCGGCAAATCTCACTTACAGGCACGTAACTAAGTCGTTCCGAACGAAGGAAACTTGCGTACATAGCGATCTTAGCTCTGTGTGCCGAGAAGCGTTGTTCCTCAATTTCCTTGATGTGTTATGAAAATTTTCGGCAAATCTCACTTACAGGCACGTAACTAAGTCGTTCCGAACGAAGGAAACTTGCGTACATAGCGATCTTAGCTCTGTGTGCCGAGAAGCGTTGTTCCTCAATTTCCTTGATGTGTTATGAAAATTTTCGGCAAATCTCACTTACAGGCACGTAACTAAGTCGTTCCGAACGAAGGAAACTTGCGTACATAGCGATCTTAGCTCTGTGTGCCGAGAAGCGTTGTTCCTCAATTTCCTTGATGTGTTATGAAAATTTTCGGCAAATCTCACTTACAGGCACGTAACTAAGTCGTTCCGAACGAAGGAAACTTGCGTACATAGCGATCTTAGCTCTGTGTGCCGAGAAGCGTTGTTCCTCAATTTCCTTGATGTGTTATGAAAATTTTCGGCAAATCTCACTTACAGGCACGTAACTAAGTCGTTCCGAACGAAGGAAACTTGCGTACATAGCGATCTTAGCTCTGTGTGCCGAGAAGCGTTGTTCCTCAATTTCCTTGATGTGTTATGAAAATTTTCGGCAAATCTCACTTACAGGCACGTAACTAAGTCGTTCCGAACGAAGGAAACTTGCGTACATAGCGATCTTAGCTCTGTGTGCCGAGAAGCGTTGTTCCTCAATTTCCTTGATGTGTTATGAAAATTTTCGGCAAATCTCACTTACAGGCACGTAACTAAGTCGTTCCGAACGAAGGAAACTTGCGTACATAGCGATCTTAGCTCTGTGTGCCGAGAAGCGTTGTTCCTCAATTTCCTTGATGTGTTATGAAAATTTTCGGCAAATCTCACTTACAGGCACGTAACTAAGTCGTTCCGAACGAAGGAAACTTGCGTACATAGCGATCTTAGCTCTGTGTGCCGAGAAGCGTTGTTCCTCAATTTCCTTGATGTGTTATGAAAATTTTCGGCAAATCTCACTTACAGGCACGTAACTAAGTCGTTCCGAACGAAGGAAACTTGCGTACATAGCGATCTTAGCTCTGTGTGCCGAGAAGCGTTGTTCCTCAATTTCCTTGATGTGTTATGAAAATTTTCGGCAAATCTCACTTACAGGCACGTAACTAAGTCGTTCCGAACGAAGGAAACTTGCGTACATAGCGATCTTAGCTCTGTGTGCCGAGAAGCGTTGTTCCTCAATTTCCTTGATGTGTTATGAAAATTTTCGGCAAATCTCACTTACAGGCACGTAACTAAGTCGTTCCGAACGAAGGAAACTTGCGTACATAGCGATCTTAGCTCTGTGTGCCGAGAAGCGTTGTTCCTCAATTTCCTTGATGTGTTATGAAAATTTTCGGCAAATCTCACTTACAGGCACGTAACTAAGTCGTTCCGAACGAAGGAAACTTGCGTACATAGCGATCTTAGCTCTGTGTGCCGAGAAGCGTTGTTCCTCAATTTCCTTGATGTGTTATGAAAATTTTCGGCAAATCTCACTTACAGGCACGTAACTAAGTCGTTCCGAACGAAGGAAACTTGCGTACATAGCGATCTTAGCTCTGTGTGCCGAGAAGCGTTGTTCCTCAATTTCCTTGATGTGTTATGAAAATTTTCGGCAAATCTCACTTACAGGCACGTAACTAAGTCGTTCCGAACGAAGGAAACTTGCGTACATAGCGATCTTAGCTCTGTGTGCCGAGAAGCGTTGTTCCTCAATTTCCTTGATGTGTTATGAAAATTTTCGGCAAATCTCACTTACAGGCACGTAACTAAGTCGTTCCGAACGAAGGAAACTTGCGTACATAGCGATCTTAGCTCTGTGTGCCGAGAAGCGTTGTTCCTCAATTTCCTTGATGTGTTATGAAAATTTTCGGCAAATCTCACTTACAGGCACGTAACTAAGTCGTTCCGAACGAAGGAAACTTGCGTACATAGCGATCTTAGCTCTGTGTGCCGAGAAGCGTTGTTCCTCAATTTCCTTGATGTGTTATGAAAATTTTCGGCAAATCTCACTTACAGGCACGTAACTAAGTCGTTCCGAACGAAGGAAACTTGCGTACATAGCGATCTTAGCTCTGTGTGCCGAGAAGCGTTGTTCCTCAATTTCCTTGATGTGTTATGAAAATTTTCGGCAAATCTCACTTACAGGCACGTAACTAAGTCGTTCCGAACGAAGGAAACTTGCGTACATAGCGATCTTAGCTCTGTGTGCCGAGAAGCGTTGTTCCTCAATTTCCTTGATGTGTTATGAAAATTTTCGGCAAATCTCACTTACAGGCACGTAACTAAGTCGTTCCGAACGAAGGAAACTTGCGTACATAGCGATCTTAGCTCTGTGAGCCGAGAAGCGTTGTTCCTCAATTTCCTTGATGTGTTATGAAAATTTTCGGCAAATCTCACTTACAGGCACGTAACTAAGTCGTTCCGAACGAAGGAAACTTGCGTACATAGCGATCTTAGCTCTGTGTGCCGAGAAGCGTTGTTCCTCAATTTCCTTGATGTGTTATGAAAATTTTCGGCAAATCTCACTTACAGGCACGTAACTAAGTCGTTCCGAACGAAGGAAACTTGCGTACATAGCGATCTTAGCTCTGTGTGCCGAGAAGCGTTGTTCCTCAATTTCCTTGATGTGTTATGAAAATTTTCGGCAAATCTCACTTACAGGCACGTAACTAAGTCGTTCCGAACGAAGGAAACTTGCGTACATAGCGATCTTAGCTCTGTGTGCCGAGAAGCGTTGTTCCTCAATTTCCTTGATGTGTTATGAAAATTTTCGGCAAATCTCACTTACAGGCACGTAACTAAGTCGTTCCGAACGAAGGAAACTTGCGTACATAGCGATCTTAGCTCTGTGTGCCGAGAAGCGTTGTTCCTCAATTTCCTTGATGTGTTATGAAAATTTTCGGCAAATCTCACTTACAGGCACGTAACTAAGTCGTTCCGAACGAAGGAAACTTGCGTACATAGCGATCTTAGCTCTGTGTGCCGAGAAGCGTTGTTCCTCAATTTCCTTGATGTGTTATGAAAATTTTCGGCAAATCTCACTTACAGGCACGTAACTAAGTCGTTCCGAACGAAGGAAACTTGCGTACATAGCGATCTTAGCTCTGTGTGCCGAGAAGCGTTGTTCCTCAATTTCCTTGATGTGTTATGAAAATTTTCGGCAAATCTCACTTACAGGCACGTAACTAAGTCGTTCCGAACGAAGGAAACTTGCGTACATAGCGATCTTAGCTCTGTGTGCCGAGAAGCGTTGTTCCTCAATTTCCTTGATGTGTTATGAAAATTTTCGGCAAATCTCACTTACAGGCACGTAACTAAGTCGTTCCGAACGAAGGAAACTTGCGTACATAGCGATCTTAGCTCTGTGTGCCGAGAAGCGTTGTTCCTCAATTTCCTTGATGTGTTATGAAAATTTTCGGCAAATCTCACTTACAGGCACGTAACTAAGTCGTTCCGAACGAAGGAAACTTGCGTACATAGCGATCTTAGCTCTGTGTGCCGAGAAGCGTTGTTCCTCAATTTCCTTGATGTGTTATGAAAATTTTCGGCAAATCTCACTTACAGGCACGTAACTAAGTCGTTCCGAACGAAGGAAACTTGCGTACATAGCGATCTTAGCTCTGTGTGCCGAGAAGCGTTGTTCCTCAATTTCCTTGATGTGTTATGAAAATTTTCGGCAAATCTCACTTACAGGCACGTAACTAAGTCGTTCCGAACGAAGGAAACTTGCGTACATAGCGATCTTAGCTCTGTGTGCCGAGAAGCGTTGTTCCTCAATTTCCTTGATGTGTTATGAAAATTTTCGGCAAATCTCACTTACAGGCACGTAACTAAGTCGTTCCGAACGAAGGAAACTTGCGTACATAGCGATCTTAGCTCTGTGTGCCGAGAAGCGTTGTTCCTCAATTTCCTTGATGTGTTATGAAAATTTTCGGCAAATCTCACTTACAGGCACGTAACTAAGTCGTTCCGAACGAAGGAAACTTGCGTACATAGCGATCTTAGCTCTGTGTGCCGAGAAGCGTTGTTCCTCAATTTCCTTGATGTGTTATGAAAATTTTCGGCAAATCTCACTTACAGGCACGTAACTAAGTCGTTCCGAACGAAGGAAACTTGCGTACATAGCGATCTTAGCTCTGTGTGCCGAGAAGCGTTGTTCCTCAATTTCCTTGATGTGTTATGAAAATTTTCGGCAAATCTCACTTACAGGCACGTAACTAAGTCGTTCCGAACGAAGGAAACTTGCGTACATAGCGATCTTAGCTCTGTGTGCCGAGAAGCGTTGTTCCTCAATTTCCTTGATGTGTTATGAAAATTTTCGGCAAATCTCACTTACAGGCACGTAACTAAGTCGTTCCGAACGAAGGAAACTTGCGTACATAGCGATCTTAGCTCTGTGTGCCGAGAAGCGTTGTTCCTCAATTTCCTTGATGTGTTATGAAAATTTTCGGCAAATCTCACTTACAGGCACGTAACTAAGTCGTTCCGAACGAAGGAAACTTGCGTACATAGCGATCTTAGCTCTGTGTGCCGAGAAGCGTTGTTCCTCAATTTCCTTGATGTGTTATGAAAATTTTCGGCAAATCTCACTTACAGGCACGTAACTAAGTCGTTCCGAACGAAGGAAACTTGCGTACATAGCGATCTTAGCTCTGTGTGCCGAGAAGCGTTGTTCCTCAATTTCCTTGATGTGTTATGAAAATTTTCGGCAAATCTCACTTACAGGCACGTAACTAAGTCGTTCCGAACGAAGGAAACTTGCGTACATAGCGATCTTAGCTCTGTGTGCCGAGAAGCGTTGTTCCTCAATTTCCTTGATGTGTTATGAAAATTTTCGGCAAATCTCACTTACAGGCACGTAACTAAGTCGTTCCGAACGAAGGAAACTTGCGTACATAGCGATCTTAGCTCTGTGTGCCGAGAAGCGTTGTTCCTCAATTTCCTTGATGTGTTATGAAAATTTTCGGCAAATCTCACTTACAGGCACGTAACTAAGTCGTTCCGAACGAAGGAAACTTGCGTACATAGCGATCTTAGCTCTGTGTGCCGAGAAGCGTTGTTCCTCAATTTCCTTGATGTGTTATGAAAATTTTCGGCAAATCTCACTTACAGGCACGTAACTAAGTCGTTCCGAACGAAGGAAACTTGCGTACATAGCGATCTTAGCTCTGTGTGCCGAGAAGCGTTGTTCCTCAATTTCCTTGATGTGTTATGAAAATTTTCGGCAAATCTCACTTACAGGCACGTAACTAAGTCGTTCCGAACGAAGGAAACTTGCGTACATAGCGATCTTAGCTCTGTGTGCCGAGAAGCGTTGTTCCTCAATTTCCTTGATGTGTTATGAAAATTTTCGGCAAATCTCACTTACAGGCACGTAACTAAGTCGTTCCGAACGAAGGAAACTTGCGTACATAGCGATCTTAGCTCTGTGTGCCGAGAAGCGTTGTTCCTCAATTTCCTTGATGTGTTATGAAAATTTTCGGCAAATCTCACTTACAGGCACGTAACTAAGTCGTTCCGAACGAAGGAAACTTGCGTACATAGCGATCTTAGCTCTGTGTGCCGAGAAGCGTTGTTCCTCAATTTCCTTGATGTGTTATGAAAATTTTCGGCAAATCTCACTTACAGGCACGTAACTAAGTCGTTCCGAACGAAGGAAACTTGCGTACATAGCGATCTTAGCTCTGTGTGCCGAGAAGCGTTGTTCCTCAATTTCCTTGATGTGTTATGAAAATTTTCGGCAAATCTCACTTACAGGCACGTAACTAAGTCGTTCCGAACGAAGGAAACTTGCGTACATAGCGATCTTAGCTCTGTGTGCCGAGAAGCGTTGTTCCTCAATTTCCTTGATGTGTTATGAAAATTTTCGGCAAATCTCACTTACAGGCACGTAACTAAGTCGTTCCGAACGAAGGAAACTTGCGTACATAGCGATCTTAGCTCTGTGTGCCGAGAAGCGTTGTTCCTCAATTTCCTTGATGTGTTATGAAAATTTTCGGCAAATCTCACTTACAGGCACGTAACTAAGTCGTTCCGAACGAAGGAAACTTGCGTACATAGCGATCTTAGCTCTGTGTGCCGAGAAGCGTTGTTCCTCAATTTCCTTGATGTGTTATGAAAATTTTCGGCAAATCTCACTTACAGGCACGTAACTAAGTCGTTCCGAACGAAGGAAACTTGCGTACATAGCGATCTTAGCTCTGTGTGCCGAGAAGCGTTGTTCCTCAATTTCCTTGATGTGTTATGAAAATTTTCGGCAAATCTCACTTACAGGCACGTAACTAAGTCGTTCCGAACGAAGGAAACTTGCGTACATAGCGATCTTAGCTCTGTGTGCCGAGAAGCGTTGTTCCTCAATTTCCTTGATGTGTTATGAAAATTTTCGGCAAATCTCACTTACAGGCACGTAACTAAGTCGTTCCGAACGAAGGAAACTTGCGTACATAGCGATCTTAGCTCTGTGTGCCGAGAAGCGTTGTTCCTCAATTTCCTTGATGTGTTATGAAAATTTTCGGCAAATCTCACTTACAGGCACGTAACTAAGTCGTTCCGAACGAAGGAAACTTGCGTACATAGCGATCTTAGCTCTGTGTGCCGAGAAGCGTTGTTCCTCAATTTCCTTGATGTGTTATGAAAATTTTCGGCAAATCTCACTTACAGGCACGTAACTAAGTCGTTCCGAACGAAGGAAACTTGCGTACATAGCGATCTTAGCTCTGTGTGCCGAGAAGCGTTGTTCCTCAATTTCCTTGATGTGTTATGAAAATTTTCGGCAAATCTCACTTACAGGCACGTAACTAAGTCGTTCCGAACGAAGGAAACTTGCGTACATAGCGATCTTAGCTCTGTGTGCCGAGAAGCGTTGTTCCTCAATTTCCTTGATGTGTTATGAAAATTTTCGGCAAATCTCACTTACAGGCACGTAACTAAGTCGTTCCGAACGAAGGAAACTTGCGTACATAGCGATCTTAGCTCTGTGTGCCGAGAAGCGTTGTTCCTCAATTTCCTTGATGTGTTATGAAAATTTTCGGCAAATCTCACTTACAGGCACGTAACTAAGTCGTTCCGAACGAAGGAAACTTGCGTACATAGCGATCTTAGCTCTGTGTGCCGAGAAGCGTTGTTCCTCAATTTCCTTGATGTGTTATGAAAATTTTCGGCAAATCTCACTTACAGGCACGTAACTAAGTCGTTCCGAACGAAGGAAACTTGCGTACATAGCGATCTTAGCTCTGTGTGCCGAGAAGCGTTGTTCCTCAATTTCCTTGATGTGTTATGAAAATTTTCGGCAAATCTCACTTACAGGCACGTAACTAAGTCGTTCCGAACGAAGGAAACTTGCGTACATAGCGATCTTAGCTCTGTGTGCCGAGAAGCGTTGTTCCTCAATTTCCTTGATGTGTTATGAAAATTTTCGGCAAATCTCACTTACAGGCACGTAACTAAGTCGTTCCGAACGAAGGAAACTTGCGTACATAGCGATCTTAGCTCTGTGTGCCGAGAAGCGTTGTTCCTCAATTTCCTTGATGTGTTATGAAAATTTTCGGCAAATCTCACTTACAGGCACGTAACTAAGTCGTTCCGAACGAAGGAAACTTGCGTACATAGCGATCTTAGCTCTGTGTGCCGAGAAGCGTTGTTCCTCAATTTCCTTGATGTGTTATGAAAATTTTCGGCAAATCTCACTTACAGGCACGTAACTAAGTCGTTCCGAACGAAGGAAACTTGCGTACATAGCGATCTTAGCTCTGTGTGCCGAGAAGCGTTGTTCCTCAATTTCCTTGATGTGTTATGAAAATTTTCGGCAAATCTCACTTACAGGCACGTAACTAAGTCGTTCCGAACGAAGGAAACTTGCGTACATAGCGATCTTAGCTCTGTGTGCCGAGAAGCGTTGTTCCTCAATTTCCTTGATGTGTTATGAAAATTTTCGGCAAATCTCACTTACAGGCACGTAACTAAGTCGTTCCGAACGAAGGAAACTTGCGTACATAGCGATCTTAGCTCTGTGTGCCGAGAAGCGTTGTTCCTCAATTTCCTTGATGTGTTATGAAAATTTTCGGCAA
This sequence comes from Formica aserva, assembly GCA_037039905.1. Classification (NCBI taxonomy): domain Eukaryota; kingdom Metazoa; phylum Arthropoda; class Insecta; order Hymenoptera; family Formicidae; genus Formica; species Formica aserva. The sequence goes on from JAXRKO010001298.1 coordinate 8,427, forward strand.
ATCTCACTTACAGGCACGTAACTAAGTCGTTCCGAACGAAGGAAACTTGCGTACATAGCGATCTTAGCTCTGTGTGCCGAGAAGCGTTGTTCCTCAATTTCCTTGATGTGTTATGAAAATTTTCGGCAAATCTCACTTACAGGCACGTAACTAAGTCGTTCCGAACGAAGGAAACTTGCGTACATAGCGATCTTAGCTCTGTGTGCCGAGAAGCGTTGTTCCTCAATTTCCTTGATGTGTTATGAAAATTTTCGGCAAATCTCACTTACAGGCACGTAACTAAGTCGTTCCGAACGAAGGAAACTTGCGTACATAGCGATCTTAGCTCTGTGTGCCGAGAAGCGTTGTTCCTCAATTTCCTTGATGTGTTATGAAAATTTTCGGCAAATCTCACTTACAGGCACGTAACTAAGTCGTTCCGAACGAAGGAAACTTGCGTACATAGCGATCTTAGCTCTGTGTGCCGAGAAGCGTTGTTCCTCAATTTCCTTGATGTGTTATGAAAATTTTCGGCAAATCTCACTTACAGGCACGTAACTAAGTCGTTCCGAACGAAGGAAACTTGCGTACATAGCGATCTTAGCTCTGTGTGCCGAGAAGCGTTGTTCCTCAATTTCCTTGATGTGTTATGAAAATTTTCGGCAAATCTCACTTACAGGCACGTAACTAAGTCGTTCCGAACGAAGGAAACTTGCGTACATAGCGATCTTAGCTCTGTGTGCCGAGAAGCGTTGTTCCTCAATTTCCTTGATGTGTTATGAAAATTTTCGGCAAATCTCACTTACAGGCACGTAACTAAGTCGTTCCGAACGAAGGAAACTTGCGTACATAGCGATCTTAGCTCTGTGTGCCGAGAAGCGTTGTTCCTCAATTTCCTTGATGTGTTATGAAAATTTTCGGCAAATCTCACTTACAGGCACGTAACTAAGTCGTTCCGAACGAAGGAAACTTGCGTACATAGCGATCTTAGCTCTGTGTGCCGAGAAGCGTTGTTCCTCAATTTCCTTGATGTGTTATGAAAATTTTCGGCAAATCTCACTTACAGGCACGTAACTAAGTCGTTCCGAACGAAGGAAACTTGCGTACATAGCGATCTTAGCTCTGTGTGCCGAGAAGCGTTGTTCCTCAATTTCCTTGATGTGTTATGAAAATTTTCGGCAAATCTCACTTACAGGCACGTAACTAAGTCGTTCCGAACGAAGGAAACTTGCGTACATAGCGATCTTAGCTCTGTGTGCCGAGAAGCGTTGTTCCTCAATTTCCTTGATGTGTTATGAAAATTTTCGGCAAATCTCACTTACAGGCACGTAACTAAGTCGTTCCGAACGAAGGAAACTTGCGTACATAGCGATCTTAGCTCTGTGTGCCGAGAAGCGTTGTTCCTCAATTTCCTTGATGTGTTATGAAAATTTTCGGCAAATCTCACTTACAGGCACGTAACTAAGTCGTTCCGAACGAAGGAAACTTGCGTACATAGCGATCTTAGCTCTGTGTGCCGAGAAGCGTTGTTCCTCAATTTCCTTGATGTGTTATGAAAATTTTCGGCAAATCTCACTTACAGGCACGTAACTAAGTCGTTCCGAACGAAGGAAACTTGCGTACATAGCGATCTTAGCTCTGTGTGCCGAGAAGCGTTGTTCCTCAATTTCCTTGATGTGTTATGAAAATTTTCGGCAAATCTCACTTACAGGCACGTAACTAAGTCGTTCCGAACGAAGGAAACTTGCGTACATAGCGATCTTAGCTCTGTGTGCCGAGAAGCGTTGTTCCTCAATTTCCTTGATGTGTTATGAAAATTTTCGGCAAATCTCACTTACAGGCACGTAACTAAGTCGTTCCGAACGAAGGAAACTTGCGTACATAGCGATCTTAGCTCTGTGTGCCGAGAAGCGTTGTTCCTCAATTTCCTTGATGTGTTATGAAAATTTTCGGCAAATCTCACTTACAGGCACGTAACTAAGTCGTTCCGAACGAAGGAAACTTGCGTACATAGCGATCTTAGCTCTGTGTGCCGAGAAGCGTTGTTCCTCAATTTCCTTGATGTGTTATGAAAATTTTCGGCAAATCTCACTTACAGGCACGTAACTAAGTCGTTCCGAACGAAGGAAACTTGCGTACATAGCGATCTTAGCTCTGTGTGCCGAGAAGCGTTGTTCCTCAATTTCCTTGATGTGTTATGAAAATTTTCGGCAAATCTCACTTACAGGCACGTAACTAAGTCGTTCCGAACGAAGGAAACTTGCGTACATAGCGATCTTAGCTCTGTGTGCCGAGAAGCGTTGTTCCTCAATTTCCTTGATGTGTTATGAAAATTTTCGGCAAATCTCACTTACAGGCACGTAACTAAGTCGTTCCGAACGAAGGAAACTTGCGTACATAGCGATCTTAGCTCTGTGTGCCGAGAAGCGTTGTTCCTCAATTTCCTTGATGTGTTATGAAAATTTTCGGCAAATCTCACTTACAGGCACGTAACTAAGTCGTTCCGAACGAAGGAAACTTGCGTACATAGCGATCTTAGCTCTGTGTGCCGAGAAGCGTTGTTCCTCAATTTCCTTGATGTGTTATGAAAATTTTCGGCAAATCTCACTTACAGGCACGTAACTAAGTCGTTCCGAACGAAGGAAACTTGCGTACATAGCGATCTTAGCTCTGTGTGCCGAGAAGCGTTGTTCCTCAATTTCCTTGATGTGTTATGAAAATTTTCGGCAAATCTCACTTACAGGCACGTAACTAAGTCGTTCCGAACGAAGGAAACTTGCGTACATAGCGATCTTAGCTCTGTGTGCCGAGAAGCGTTGTTCCTCAATTTCCTTGATGTGTTATGAAAATTTTCGGCAAATCTCACTTACAGGCACGTAACTAAGTCGTTCCGAACGAAGGAAACTTGCGTACATAGCGATCTTAGCTCTGTGTGCCGAGAAGCGTTGTTCCTCAATTTCCTTGATGTGTTATGAAAATTTTCGGCAAATCTCACTTACAGGCACGTAACTAAGTCGTTCCGAACGAAGGAAACTTGCGTACATAGCGATCTTAGCTCTGTGTGCCGAGAAGCGTTGTTCCTCAATTTCCTTGATGTGTTATGAAAATTTTCGGCAAATCTCACTTACAGGCACGTAACTAAGTCGTTCCGAACGAAGGAAACTTGCGTACATAGCGATCTTAGCTCTGTGTGCCGAGAAGCGTTGTTCCTCAATTTCCTTGATGTGTTATGAAAATTTTCGGCAAATCTCACTTACAGGCACGTAACTAAGTCGTTCCGAACGAAGGAAACTTGCGTACATAGCGATCTTAGCTCTGTGTGCCGAGAAGCGTTGTTCCTCAATTTCCTTGATGTGTTATGAAAATTTTCGGCAAATCTCACTTACAGGCACGTAACTAAGTCGTTCCGAACGAAGGAAACTTGCGTACATAGCGATCTTAGCTCTGTGTGCCGAGAAGCGTTGTTCCTCAATTTCCTTGATGTGTTATGAAAATTTTCGGCAAATCTCACTTACAGGCACGTAACTAAGTCGTTCCGAACGAAGGAAACTTGCGTACATAGCGATCTTAGCTCTGTGTGCCGAGAAGCGTTGTTCCTCAATTTCCTTGATGTGTTATGAAAATTTTCGGCAAATCTCACTTACAGGCACGTAACTAAGTCGTTCCGAACGAAGGAAACTTGCGTACATAGCGATCTTAGCTCTGTGTGCCGAGAAGCGTTGTTCCTCAATTTCCTTGATGTGTTATGAAAATTTTCGGCAAATCTCACTTACAGGCACGTAACTAAGTCGTTCCGAACGAAGGAAACTTGCGTACATAGCGATCTTAGCTCTGTGTGCCGAGAAGCGTTGTTCCTCAATTTCCTTGATGTGTTATGAAAATTTTCGGCAAATCTCACTTACAGGCACGTAACTAAGTCGTTCCGAACGAAGGAAACTTGCGTACATAGCGATCTTAGCTCTGTGTGCCGAGAAGCGTTGTTCCTCAATTTCCTTGATGTGTTATGAAAATTTTCGGCAAATCTCACTTACAGGCACGTAACTAAGTCGTTCCGAACGAAGGAAACTTGCGTACATAGCGATCTTAGCTCTGTGTGCCGAGAAGCGTTGTTCCTCAATTTCCTTGATGTGTTATGAAAATTTTCGGCAAATCTCACTTACAGGCACGTAACTAAGTCGTTCCGAACGAAGGAAACTTGCGTACATAGCGATCTTAGCTCTGTGTGCCGAGAAGCGTTGTTCCTCAATTTCCTTGATGTGTTATGAAAATTTTCGGCAAATCTCACTTACAGGCACGTAACTAAGTCGTTCCGAACGAAGGAAACTTGCGTACATAGCGATCTTAGCTCTGTGTGCCGAGAAGCGTTGTTCCTCAATTTCCTTGATGTGTTATGAAAATTTTCGGCAAATCTCACTTACAGGCACGTAACTAAGTCGTTCCGAACGAAGGAAACTTGCGTACATAGCGATCTTAGCTCTGTGTGCCGAGAAGCGTTGTTCCTCAATTTCCTTGATGTGTTATGAAAATTTTCGGCAAATCTCACTTACAGGCACGTAACTAAGTCGTTCCGAACGAAGGAAACTTGCGTACATAGCGATCTTAGCTCTGTGTGCCGAGAAGCGTTGTTCCTCAATTTCCTTGATGTGTTATGAAAATTTTCGGCAAATCTCACTTACAGGCACGTAACTAAGTCGTTCCGAACGAAGGAAACTTGCGTACATAGCGATCTTAGCTCTGTGTGCCGAGAAGCGTTGTTCCTCAATTTCCTTGATGTGTTATGAAAATTTTCGGCAAATCTCACTTACAGGCACGTAACTAAGTCGTTCCGAACGAAGGAAACTTGCGTACATAGCGATCTTAGCTCTGTGTGCCGAGAAGCGTTGTTCCTCAATTTCCTTGATGTGTTATGAAAATTTTCGGCAAATCTCACTTACAGGCACGTAACTAAGTCGTTCCGAACGAAGGAAACTTGCGTACATAGCGATCTTAGCTCTGTGTGCCGAGAAGCGTTGTTCCTCAATTTCCTTGATGTGTTATGAAAATTTTCGGCAAATCTCACTTACAGGCACGTAACTAAGTCGTTCCGAACGAAGGAAACTTGCGTACATAGCGATCTTAGCTCTGTGTGCCGAGAAGCGTTGTTCCTCAATTTCCTTGATGTGTTATGAAAATTTTCGGCAAATCTCACTTACAGGCACGTAACTAAGTCGTTCCGAACGAAGGAAACTTGCGTACATAGCGATCTTAGCTCTGTGTGCCGAGAAGCGTTGTTCCTCAATTTCCTTGATGTGTTATGAAAATTTTCGGCAAATCTCACTTACAGGCACGTAACTAAGTCGTTCCGAACGAAGGAAACTTGCGTACATAGCGATCTTAGCTCTGTGTGCCGAGAAGCGTTGTTCCTCAATTTCCTTGATGTGTTATGAAAATTTTCGGCAAATCTCACTTACAGGCACGTAACTAAGTCGTTCCGAACGAAGGAAACTTGCGTACATAGCGATCTTAGCTCTGTGTGCCGAGAAGCGTTGTTCCTCAATTTCCTTGATGTGTTATGAAAATTTTCGGCAAATCTCACTTACAGGCACGTAACTAAGTCGTTCCGAACGAAGGAAACTTGCGTACATAGCGATCTTAGCTCTGTGTCCGAGAAGCGTTGTTCCTCAATTTCCTTGATGTGTTATGAAAATTTTCGGCAAATCTCACTTACAGGCACGTAACTAAGTCGTTCCGAACGAAGGAAACTTGCGTACATAGCGATCTTAGCTCTGTGTGCCGAGAAGCGTTGTTCCTCAATTTCCTTGATGTGTTATGAAAATTTTCGGCAAATCTCACTTACAGGCACGTAACTAAGTCGTTCCGAACGAAGGAAACTTGCGTACATAGCGATCTTAGCTCTGTGTGCCGAGAAGCGTTGTTCCTCAATTTCCTTGATGTGTTATGAAAATTTTCGGCAAATCTCACTTACAGGCACGTAACTAAGTCGTTCCGAACGAAGGAAACTTGCGTACATAGCGATCTTAGCTCTGTGTGCCGAGAAGCGTTGTTCCTCAATTTCCTTGATGTGTTATGAAAATTTTCGGCAAATCTCACTTACAGGCACGTAACTAAGTCGTTCCGAACGAAGGAAACTTGCGTACATAGCGATCTTAGCTCTGTGTGCCGAGAAGCGTTGTTCCTCAATTTCCTTGATGTGTTATGAAAATTTTCGGCAAATCTCACTTACAGGCACGTAACTAAGTCGTTCCGAACGAAGGAAACTTGCGTACATAGCGATCTTAGCTCTGTGTGCCGAGAAGCGTTGTTCCTCAATTTCCTTGATGTGTTATGAAAATTTTCGGCAAATCTCACTTACAGGCACGTAACTAAGTCGTTCCGAACGAAGGAAACTTGCGTACATAGCGATCTTAGCTCTGTGTGCCGAGAAGCGTTGTTCCTCAATTTCCTTGATGTGTTATGAAAATTTTCGGCAAATCTCACTTACAGGCACGTAACTAAGTCGTTCCGAACGAAGGAAACTTGCGTACATAGCGATCTTAGCTCTGTGTGCCGAGAAGCGTTGTTCCTCAATTTCCTTGATGTGTTATGAAAATTTTCGGCAAATCTCACTTACAGGCACGTAACTAAGTCGTTCCGAACGAAGGAAACTTGCGTACATAGCGATCTTAGCTCTGTGTGCCGAGAAGCGTTGTTCCTCAATTTCCTTGATGTGTTATGAAAATTTTCGGCAAATCTCACTTACAGGCACGTAACTAAGTCGTTCCGAACGAAGGAAACTTGCGTACATAGCGATCTTAGCTCTGTGTGCCGAGAAGCGTTGTTCCTCAATTTCCTTGATGTGTTATGAAAATTTTCGGCAAATCTCACTTACAGGCACGTAACTAAGTCGTTCCGAACGAAGGAAACTTGCGTACATAGCGATCTTAGCTCTGTGTGCCGAGAAGCGTTGTTCCTCAATTTCCTTGATGTGTTATGAAAATTTTCGGCAAATCTCACTTACAGGCACGTAACTAAGTCGTTCCGAACGAAGGAAACTTGCGTACATAGCGATCTTAGCTCTGTGTGCCGAGAAGCGTTGTTCCTCAATTTCCTTGATGTGTTATGAAAATTTTCGGCAAATCTCACTTACAGGCACGTAACTAAGTCGTTCCGAACGAAGGAAACTTGCGTACATAGCGATCTTAGCTCTGTGTGCCGAGAAGCGTTGTTCCTCAATTTCCTTGATGTGTTATGAAAATTTTCGGCAAATCTCGCTTACAGGCACGTAACTAAGTCGTTCCGAACGAAGGAAACTTGCGTACATAGCGATCTTAGCTCTGTGTGCCGAGAAGCGTTGTTCCTCAATTTCCTTGATGTGTTATGAAAATTTTCGGCAAATCTCACTTACAGGCACGTAACTAAGTCGTTCCGAACGAAGGAAACTTGCGTACATAGCGATCTTAGCTCTGTGTGCCGAGAAGCGTTGTTCCTCAATTTCCTTGATGTGTTATGAAAATTTTCGGCAAATCTCGCTTACAGGCACGTAACTAAGTCGTTCCGAACGAAGGAAACTTGCGTACATAGCGATCTTAGCTCTGTGTGCCGAGAAGCGTTGTTCCTCAATTTCCTTGATGTGTTATGAAAATTTTCGGCAAATCTCACTTACAGGCACGTAACTAAGTCGTTCCGAACGAAGGAAACTTGCGTACATAGCGATCTTAGCTCTGTGTGCCGAGAAGCGTTGTTCCTCAATTTCCTTGATGTGTTATGAAAATTTTCGGCAAATCTCACTTACAGGCACGTAACTAAGTCGTTCCGAACGAAGGAAACTTGCGTACATAGCGATCTTAGCTCTGTGTGCCGAGAAGCGTTGTTCCTCAATTTCCTTGATGTGTTATGAAAATTTTCGGCAAATCTCGCTTACAGGCACGTAACTAAGTCGTTCCGAACGAAGGAAACTTGCGTACATAGCGATCTTAGCTCTGTGTGCCGAGAAGCGTTGTTCCTCAATTTCCTTGATGTGTTATGAAAATTTTCGGCAAATCTCACTTACAGGCACGTAACTAAGTCGTTCCGAACGAAGGAAACTTGCGTACATAGCGATCTTAGCTCTGTGTGCCGAGAAGCGTTGTTCCTCAATTTCCTTGATGTGTTATGAAAATTTTCGGCAAATCTCACTTACAGGCACGTAACTAAGTCGTTCCGAACGAAGGAAACTTGCGTACATAGCGATCTTAGCTCTGTGTGCCGAGAAGCGTTGTTCCTCAATTTCCTTGATGTGTTATGAAAATTTTCGGCAAATCTCACTTACAGGCACGTAACTAAGTCGTTCCGAACGAAGGAAACTTGCGTACATAGCGATCTTAGCTCTGTGTGCCGAGAAGCGTTGTTCCTCAATTTCCTTGATGTGTTATGAAAATTTTCGGCAAATCTCACTTACAGGCACGTAACTAAGTCGTTCCGAACGAAGGAAACTTGCGTACATAGCGATCTTAGCTCTGTGTGCCGAGAAGCGTTGTTCCTCAATTTCCTTGATGTGTTATGAAAATTTTCGGCAAATCTCACTTACAGGCACGTAACTAAGTCGTTCCGAACGAAGGAAACTTGCGTACATAGCGATCTTAGCTCTGTGTGCCGAGAAGCGTTGTTCCTCAATTTCCTTGATGTGTTATGAAAATTTTCGGCAAATCTCACTTACAGGCACGTAACTAAGTCGTTCCGAACGAAGGAAACTTGCGTACATAGCGATCTTAGCTCTGTGTGCCGAGAAGCGTTGTTCCTCAATTTCCTTGATGTGTTATGAAAATTTTCGGCAAATCTCACTTACAGGCACGTAACTAAGTCGTTCCGAACGAAGGAAACTTGCGTACATAGCGATCTTAGCTCTGTGTGCCGAGAAGCGTTGTTCCTCAATTTCCTTGATGTGTTATGAAAATTTTCGGCAAATCTCACTTACAGGCACGTAACTAAGTCGTTCCGAACGAAGGAAACTTGCGTACATAGCGATCTTAGCTCTGTGTGCCGAGAAGCGTTGTTCCTCAATTTCCTTGATGTGTTATGAAAATTTTCGGCAAATCTCACTTACAGGCACGTAACTAAGTCGTTCCGAACGAAGGAAACTTGCGTACATAGCGATCTTAGCTCTGTGTGCCGAGAAGCGTTGTTCCTCAATTTCCTTGATGTGTTATGAAAATTTTCGGCAAATCTCACTTACAGGCACGTAACTAAGTCGTTCCGAACGAAGGAAACTTGCGTACATAGCGATCTTAGCTCTGTGTGCCGAGAAGCGTTGTTCCTCAATTTCCTTGATGTGTTATGAAAATTTTCGGCAAATCTCACTTACAGGCACGTAACTAAGTCGTTCCGAACGAAGGAAACTTGCGTACATAGCGATCTTAGCTCTGTGTGCCGAGAAGCGTTGTTCCTCAATTTCCTTGATGTGTTATGAAAATTTTCGGCAAATCTCGCTTACAGGCACGTAACTAAGTCGTTCCGAACGAAGGAAACTTGCGTACATAGCGATCTTAGCTCTGTGTGCCGAGAAGCGTTGTTCCTCAATTTCCTTGATGTGTTATGAAAATTTTCGGCAAATCTCACTTACAGGCACGTAACTAAGTCGTTCCGAACGAAGGAAACTTGCGTACATAGCGATCTTAGCTCTGTGTGCCGAGAAGCGTTGTTCCTCAATTTCCTTGATGTGTTATGAAAATTTTCGGCAAATCTCACTTACAGGCACGTAACTAAGTCGTTCCGAACGAAGGAAACTTGCGTACATAGCGATCTTAGCTCTGTGTGCCGAGAAGCGTTGTTCCTCAATTTCCTTGATGTGTTATGAAAATTTTCGGCAAATCTCACTTACAGGCACGTAACTAAGTCGTTCCGAACGAAGGAAACTTGCGTACATAGCGATCTTAGCTCTGTGTGCCGAGAAGCGTTGTTCCTCAATTTCCTTGATGTGTTATGAAAATTTTCGGCAAATCTCGCTTACAGGCACGTAACTAAGTCGTTCCGAACGAAGGAAACTTGCGTACATAGCGATCTTAGCTCTGTGTGCCGAGAAGCGTTGTTCCTCAATTTCCTTGATGTGTTATGAAAATTTTCGGCAAATCTCACTTACAGGCACGTAACTAAGTCGTTCCGAACGAAGGAAACTTGCGTACATAGCGATCTTAGCTCTGTGTGCCGAGAAGCGTTGTTCCTCAATTTCCTTGATGTGTTATGAAAATTTTCGGCAAATCTCACTTACAGGCACGTAACTAAGTCGTTCCGAACGAAGGAAACTTGCGTACATAGCGATCTTAGCTCTGTGAGCCGAGAAGCGTTGTTCCTCAATTTCCTTGATGTGTTATGAAAATTTTCGGCAAATCTCACTTACAGGCACGTAACTAAGTCGTTCCGAACGAAGGAAACTTGCGTACATAGCGATC
>JAXRKO010001299.1:0-18805 GCA_037039905.1 Formica aserva
GCAGAAATTTATTAATATCATCAGTTTTTCTCTTTTCTCGTGTAAAAAAGAGAAATATATAAAAATATGAGGATAGCGTATACAAAAAGTAGACGAATATTATAATTAAAAAATCCGTGTAAAAGATAGAAATTACTTTTTTAGGGCTCTGGTGTTATTTTCTCTCTCTACCATAATTATAAATATGATATATTTAAAACGCAAGAGAGGTCATTGCATGAATCCAGGATCGGGTTACATCTTTTCGTTCGTGTTGAACAGAGAATCGGGTTCCACGAGTTAAATACGATAAGCTGTCTCGGGCATATACGAGAGGAGAAAATATACTTCCTTGTCTCTCGGAGCCGGAAGATACGTGCCCTAGATCTACGTCGCCGATAGCGCGAGCGATTCTTTTCCCTCGCTATCTTTCCTCGACCTCCTCGCGGTATTCGCGAGGCGAGGTGATTCAATCGAAAATCGATTCTAACGCGAATGCTTATCGGGGATATCGGGCTTGTGGCGAACCTACCTCTCCCTCCTCCTTGCAGTCGCAGGTCAACCGGCCGTAGTGGTCGCAGGAACAAGGGGGATAGTCGCACCTGCTGGTGGAGTTGGTCAGGACGCCCTTGAGTAAGCTGCTCCAAAACAGTCCTAAGATCGCGCTACCCAACACATATCTCGTTGCTCCCATTTTGCGCCTCTCGCTCGCACCCTCGCCCCCGCACCTCTCTCCTTCTGCCATACGCTCTCAAAGGGTTTCCTCTTCTCGCTCCGTCTTTATCACCGGCTGTTTTATGCCAAGCTGGCGCCAGGCGATAATTCCGCGTCGAGCCGACCGCGAGGTCGTCTCGACATGTCTCTTCGCTGCTCTTTAAATCCGCGTTGTCGAATTCGCCGGTGTTTTTTTTTTTTTTTTCCCAATTGAAAGAAGCCGCGGTCGCGTTAACTTAGCGTGCGATTAAATCGCCGCCTGCTACTAATCCTCTCGTTTGCACCAGGAAAAGTTATCTCGACTTTGTCGCGACACGTGACACACGCCATGCAATATTACGTGATTCTGCGCCCGGTTATAATCTGCGTCCTGTCTCTTGCTGAATTCATGCTTCTCGACGACGACGACGACGTCCGACATAAGGTATCCTCTCGAAGCTCATTCGAATCGCCGATTCGTAGAATCGTCTTCTACTACGACATTCGTCTCGACGCTTCTTCGTTCCTTCCCTGGGACGATGGTGCGATCCAATTTTGTCGGTGACAGCGTACAACGTTTTTGAACATGGCACCAGAATTCTTCCTCTCTTCGATCTTAGTCCTTCGGAAACGATCGTCCGTCTGTAAGGACAGAAAAATTAAGAAATCTCGCGATTCTCACGTATTCTCTCTCTAACGTGAATTTTATTTCCTTCGTCAAATTTTTCGAATATATCGATTTTAGTATTTTCACTGAAGACATTTTTCTTGTATATTTAATAATCGTTTTTGATATGATTTATATTTTATAATTTTTATTATCAATTGTTATAAAATATTCTTATGATTTTTTTCTTGGGTTAAATTTATCTTTTTACACTGCGGAAATTAGGTCACGATTTATCGGAAAAGATATAACATGTCACTCGATGATATTGATTAGTAACGTTTTTCTTCCTTTCTTTCAAGGTGATAAGTACTATGTTACGTTATCACGCTCGATCGTACAGAAACGACGAACCGTTGAAAGTGTCGCACGATATTACTACGCTAAATGACAGCGTCGCAATATCCGATGATGATAATCCGCGATCTGCCACTCAGCTACTCTCCCACTATGTATCGTTGCGTGACTAATCGTGCCTACATTCTTGCGTTATCAAAATGCTCTCGCTCGATATGACGTGGTTCTGTTTATCGTACAAATATGTCAACTGCCGTTACTGTAAACTTTTCGTGTTGGCGTTCCGCGAACGCGCTTGTCGGTTATTCACGATCGTTTCGTAACGAGAGGGAGTAGTCTTATTTGCTGGTTCTTTAACTCCAAACTTGACAAGTTAAAGAAGCGAATTTAAATTTATGTTCAAAGAAGAATAACACAAGTGAGACAAAAGATTTTAAAATTTACATTATTTTTTGAGATGCATTAAAATAAATTAGATGATAATTCTGATAAAATAAATTGAAAAAAAAAATATAATTTATAAATCTTAAAAATTTAAAAACATATTTTAACACTTGTTCTTAAATAAGAAATTATAAGTCAGTATATAGTGAGAGAGAGTCGAAGACTTTCTGTATTTTAAAGTACTTTATCAAGTTCAGAGTTTATCGTCAAATATTAATGTTTGCTTAATTTAATCTTTGCATTGCAATGATAACAGATATAATATTATTTCATCTCGTAGTCTTGAATACAAAGCGACATTTCCATCAGCAAATACTATTTATAACTTAGGAAACTGCTGTCGTATAGATGGCCAATGAAATGTATCTTTGATATCTTCGTTTTTCGTTGAGGTAAAGTTTGGTCTATTCGGATAGTAACAAAAAAGTGAAATGGCACATGATAGAAGCGGGCAGGATCGATAGACGTGAAAAGAGCGTCGTGAATGAAAGGCAGTCTCACTCAAAGGATTTGAGAAGAATTTCCCTTTATGATCGAGTCTCTTCAACGACGACTGCTCGAAATTTCTTCCGGTCTTCCGTTTTTCATTCTCCTTCTCGGCTTTTTGCTCTACTTTTATTAGCAATAAAGAAATACCTCATTATTAACGCGAGATGCTCTTACTAAGCTAATTGCCCGTTGAATAAAATTAGAATAATTACGAGAAATTAAAGAATATCAACGCAAAGCATGATAAAAATTTTAATTTGCTTCTTTATTGATCGTTAAAAACACAATTTTTAAGTTCTCGATATTTTTTCTTTATATATATGTTATCTTATTAATTTATGAATAGTTGTGTGCGCGTGTATCCTAAATTATATTTAAAAAAAATAGATTTCAAGTAAGGTATTGACATATTTGTACATGTAAAAAATTATATAATTTCTTTATATTTTTCATAAAAATTTGTATACTAGTTTTTTTGACATGTTTGGAATGAATTCCTTGTTTTCAATAATAGAGATAATTTCACTCGAGAAAACTCGTATGTTGCTGTATCGATCTGTAAATCATTTTCAATTTTTTTTTTTCCAATAGTCGTTACTTCTCGACAATCGATGAAGATTAATTAATCTTCGGTTTCGGGTCACACTCGGGACGTCGGTTTCATTGCTACTATAACGAACAAGCGAAGCAGGGCGGAGAAACAGAACGAAAGAGCGCACATGTCGAAAAAAGAAAAAAGAGGAAACGCGAAAACGCTAGTTCGATAACGGAATCGAAGAGGAGAGACGCGAAACAACGTGAACGCGAATTATTCTCGGCGATGGATTCGCGCGATCGGAGACGATTAAACGTTTCGGTCCGTCTGATTTACACACCTCATTAATGGATATTCATGTATATTCGACTGCGAGACTCAAGACCGGACAATCGGGGGAACGGCCGGCGTATTTATCGTTGCAGAAACACGGTCTGGAATGGATAAATAGCGATCCCCATCGGTCTACCTTGCCTCTTCGACACGCGACACGGGACGATAAGTAAAGTGCGAGGTGGAGGTACGTGTAGGAGTAAATCGTTTCCGATTACGTGACTCTTCCTCTCGTTCGTAATACCATCGTCGATTCACCGACGACACGATATATACGATATATAGGTACATGCATACACATATACGCGGCGAATCGTTCGACTTCTCGCGCCTCTGTTAGAATATTGTATGCGATTCCTCGCCGCTGCACGCAATTTGAGGAAAGATGGAGAGAAGGAGCGATCCTTTCGCGAGCAGTTCACCGTCCAACCAACACCCCCGTTCCAATACATTTCGCCTTTATTCCTTCGGCAACGTCTTATCTTCCCATCCGCTTTATCGCCGCGACTTGTAAGAATTGTCCGCACCCTCCCGGGAAAGCATTCGCAGTTTCCAGACGGCGATAACGATAAACGAGGCCGGATCGGAGGAAGGAATGGGCGAAGGGGAATACCGATTCACCTCCTCGGTAGTTTACGGTACGTTCTGGATAGAGGGGAATAACTTTTTCGTACTCGTGGATTAAGATCGGATTTCGAGACTGCGAACCGCGAGACGAAGGCTAATCCGGCGATAATTTGACAAAGATCTGAGGAGGGTTTTGTTTCTCAATTTATCATGCAAATGTCGAAAAAATAACGCTCCACTGTCATGATTAAAAATTATTTTACGTGTGAATAATATCCGCGTCGAGGATATTTTTATATTATAAATTTTAGAATTAATATACATGTATCGTGTAATTCGAAAATGTTTATCTGATTATGACGAGAAAATATTTGCATCGAGTTTCATTCGATAGTCGTGACCCGTCCCAATCATTTACGTATTAAAATAATGCGATTTGAATAAAGTCGACTATCATTAGAGGCGCGCATGACGTGCTTGACGAATTAATGCGGTATTATAAGGGGAGACGCGGGGGAGGGGGATGCAATAATACATAGCGCTCTCGGTCTATGTAGCATCGATTATTGATAAACTCCCCACCAGGTATCGCGTTTAGCTAATTCAACAGGAACGTGGAAGTGCATTTCGCATATATGGTATGACCGCATTTTAGTCGCAATTTCGAAGCTCGCAACAACATGCCTGCATTTTCAAGTTTTGTCGAAACTCCGTAATCACCGAATCCCACTTCACCCCTTTTATGCCGACGTGCAACGAGTCTGTTTGTTGCGCGATTTTCCAACCGTGATCAAAAATAGAATAATTGCATCGGGAAATATCAATATACTAATTGCATATATATATATATATTGTTTTGCACGATTTTTATTCGCGGTATTCGGCTTAAATATTTGCGTTTCGCGATATTAATTTCGAATAATCGATGAAAAATAATTTTTTTATTTAGCGATAAATATGAATTATGCCTCTCTCGGCTAGTTATTCATGATCGATTAAATTATTCATGCAATCCTATCGCCCTCTTTCGAATGCAGCTGCAGATCTCGCGGTTCGCGCCGGCCAAACATTTACGATGACGAGGTGAACGCGTCAGGATCGAACTGTCAGTTGGAAAATAAAATCACGTATGTCAAGCGATACGGGGCGTAGTAACGATCCGACGATTCTGTTTGAATAGAACATGGGTTTGAACGAGAGGCGAGTCTCCCTCTCTCTCTCTCTTATGCGCTCCTCTGCTCATTTCCATATTTGTTACGATAACGAATGGCGGTGGCTTTCGTTACGCGAATGAAAAATCGCAATATCGTTCTTGTCCGTTATCGATAGCACGTTTTTAATGCGAGGCACACGACTGGTATCGGCATCGAGTTGACGACGATAACCTACATTAGAGAGAACGTGCTCGACCGCCTTTTTCTAAACGACACATTTTTCCTCGTCCCTTCTCGCGTCCCCTCCTATCTTCTCCCGCCCCCTTCTTCCTCCTCCCGCCGAATAATCCACGAGCGTAATGAAAAGACTTTACGCTCGTCAACTTGGAAGATAAATTCCTGTTCGATTATCGATTTCGCGCCGGTATAATCGTAACGATATTTTAAAGATCGACTTATTAAAAAGTGCGCTGCTGAAAACGAGCAATTTATCATATTGTAATCTCCCATCGTCATTTTATATCGTATCCGAGAAAAGTTACCGCCAAATTTTTTGGATTAAATATGTCACGAGTATCTCTGATAAGTTCAATTTTTTATTGAAAAATTGGATCTAAGTATGTAGATGTTATTGTTAGAAATGTCAAGAGGGAGCAATAAAAATCGTTTGATAATTACATAACTGAAATCAATAATTTTCTTCTTTTTAAGCGCGATGTAAACAATTTTTTTAGCGGTCCGATTTTTTCCATCGGAGATCGCAATTTCTTTCGACGTCTCGGTTTAATCTGGGTTGGGTGCATAAACTCGCGCCGCTGCGGCCCTGCATCCCGTAACTCAAGTAACGTTATGCATGCAAACACGCAGAGAGCAACGCCGAGCGGAATGTTTAGTCTCGCGGCATTGTTTTCAATTTCGAGATAACAGCAGGCGAGAGAAGGGCAAGCCCAGCGCCGGGAGTACTTCAACATTGTTACGTCGCGGAAACCCTCACGAGAGATGCGAATGCAAATTTCTTCTTTCCAGAATTTCGCGGTGCGGTTTGTGTGAAATTAATCTCAAATACCGAAATCAATGCCGGCCACAAACACGATCGTTGTAGAAACTTTCGCATTTCTCACGATCGGATCAATATTTTACTCGTCGCGGGCAAGTTTAACGCGCCCGAATTTTTTGGAAGAAATTTATACAGAAAAAAAAAGAAAAAAAAAAAAATATGCGCGCCCCGAAATTTATAAATTCTTTCCATACATTCCGCTTATTATTCCGCGCACGTCGTCGTGGAATTCTGATAAGCGATCGGTGCATCTGTCACGCATTTTATACGACGAACGTGACATCGGTCTCATTCGCGTGACGCGACAATTGAGCGTCTTCCGCGGCGGCGATTTTTTTTCTCGAGGGCAGGGACAGAGCCAGCGAGTGAGAAACGAGCGATTAATCGACCCCACAGCCGGTTGTAAGAGATAGCACGCCCGCATCATGCCACGTGGGAAATCAAGTATTACGGTCTCGCGACGAGCCTCTCTCCGGCGCGCGATCGCATGGAATAAATTCAACTATCGCTAAGAAGGAATTTCTCCTCTGGTCATCTCGCGACGACGACGTTGGTGGTCGTCGTCGACTGATGGTCGGCCGATCGACCTCACGGTTCAATGCCACGGACCGAGCCGCGTTTTATTTTACGATCCGTCAAACGAGCGCGTTGTATTCTCTGTATAGTCTCGGCAGCTCGAAAGAAGCTGCGTATAACATTCCGATGCGTGATGCAGCTGCCGCCGCGTGATCGTCGACCGCGTTATGCAACGATTGAGGGGACGCGTTCACGTGCCACGACGACGATTCTTCGTTCGGAAAAAATCGAATATGAATAGAATGCATTTTGCATATTCGAGAAGCGTTAAACGAGTCGCCGATCGACCCGAAGCTTCGATGACTAAAGATCGAGATCAGTGGTGTATTATAAGTACTATTGTACACCAGAGGCTTGTACCAAGGAGCCTAAGAAGAGAGAATGCCTTCATTCAGATTTTTATAAAAATTAAAGTATCATTATTTTTTATATTGATTATATATATTTTTTTAGCTCTGGCTCTTTTCCATCATCAGATCCGTCACTCGCGGCGGTACCACGTTATCGGCACAGAAACACTCCCGTTAAGCTCGGCCTCGCGGATAGGAACGTTTGCAATGAGATGCACGGCGGGTTTGGCTTTTATGTGTACCTTGATCCCGTATTTGAGTGAACGAGCGACGCGTCGTCGCCGACGCGCCAACAGCGACTGGCCGCCTTTCGAATTCGCGGCTGGTTTGCACCTCGGCGACGGTTATCGCACGACACGAGTGTACCTTCCCTCTCTCTCTCTCTGTCTCTCCTTCTCTTCTCCTACGCCGCCCGCTTGCTCTCCCTCCTGTCCAGAGTAAAACGCATCCCCACCGATCTCGGCAAACTTCCCTCCCTCGATCCGGCACTCAGTGTGATCTCCGCTGCGTTGCGGCGCATCTCGTTCTTGTTCTCCTCGTCCCTTGTATCTCCGTCCTTTTACGAAAATCCTAACGCCTTTTTAATTAGCGTGTTTAATCTTTAGATTCCGCTTCGCGCACGTTATATGGTAATTTCTTATCATTGTTCAAGCAATCCCGTCACGATTATTTGCGTTCTGTCGCATATTCTACAGATACTCTTTTTTTAAATAATTGTTTTTGCGTTGTAGCTTTTATTTATATTATAATGAATAATTTATTATATTTTTTTTTCATAATTTTATACTCATTTTATCGAATAGTATATAAATATATTTTTTAAAAGAATGTGCAATAAATTCTAGAGCTATTTTTCCTGGACAAGAAAGAGTCGGAAATTCATATTTTCTTAATTAGCCGAACCTTTTCGTTAAGCGTGCTAGTTATCTCTCGTGAATATCTAAACTAGATATTTATCGTTTTCACCGTAGTCGGCATGTCACTGAAACAATGTATCAATTAGCAAAAAAATTATGAACACATTTTTTCTTGCATCCGTCTTTTTTCTTATCTCACTAGGTATCTACCGTGCGACCCTATTCGACTCTTTCGCCGTCTTACACATCTTATACTGCAAACTTCTTATCAGTCACGACCGATAAAGCATGGCTGATAAGGCCGTTAAGTCTTGGCGCTTTTGCCGCTACGATTGCATCTTCCTTTCTTAATGGTAAAGAATTTATCTTTGCTATCAGCCATCACGAAGAAAAAAGCGTGGCAATATTTTAATCTATTACCGAAAGATTCTCAATTACAGAGAAATATTTTATTTTGTGAGAAATCTTTTTTTTTTTTTTTTTACTTAAATATTTCTTTTATCGAAATTTTGCTTTTTATATCGATTGTTCGTGTTTTTTATAGAAAAATGTAAGTTATTCACATATATTGTCATAATTTATACTTTTATATTTGTTATCAGATCGGGAAAAAGGTAAGATATTTAAATAAAATCTAAAACGGAGTTTGTGAAAAGCTAATAACTGCTTTGAATTATCCAGCTTGACAATCCATGATAAATTGCTTCTGATAAAAGCGTACATCCGTTTCGTATTTTGATGTTGATTTCCTCTTTTGCATTTGGTAAATTTTTAATAGCGTTTAAAAATTTATAGGATCCAAGACACGCGCTGCCATTACTCGATGAATTTTTAACGATATTGTAAACACAAAATTTGTATTGTATATGTTTACAAGTTTACAAATTGCTTTCCCTCTGAATTATTATTTTGTGTCGAGGAAACGATCGTGTTTGTTGTTATACAAATCGGAGCACAAAGCTTTAGCAAGAAAAATATCAACGACGTTGCGGAAAGTTTTTTCCTCTTTTTTTTTTTAGTTGCTCGCGTC
Source organism: Formica aserva (assembly GCA_037039905.1). Classification (NCBI taxonomy): domain Eukaryota; kingdom Metazoa; phylum Arthropoda; class Insecta; order Hymenoptera; family Formicidae; genus Formica; species Formica aserva. The sequence continues at coordinate 9,029 of JAXRKO010001299.1, forward strand.
TAAAAATTGATTTCGCCATTTGCTTTTCTGACAAGATGTCACGGCTGACATTACAACGCTCTAACACGACGATATTCAACGAACGTTATTGCTGCTGTTACATCGCGATATTTTGACGTGGATTTTCGGGGCATTGGATTTCTATCCATCGATCCGTTTCGAAAATCTTGTAAAGCAAGAGCTTTACAAAGGAAAATACAGGCAGAGCACACGCGACACGTCATTCATTTTCGTGAGTAATAGTACGACGATTCGCGTTTCGTAACTCGATAGCGACAATTTTTCATCATCAATTTTGTGCCATAATCTCAAAGACGTATTGTGTCGAGATCGCGACAGTTTGATATCATAGCGCGAAAATATTTCACGATTGATATGGCTACTGTATCGTATTTATTTCAATTTTCGAATTTATTTTTGTGATATTTTTTCCGTTTTTTCAAAGTTATATCATGTTCCTGGTACATTGAAAAACGACAAACGATGAGCTTTGAATTCAAAAGAGAGGAAATGGACTTGCAAATTTATTTATGAATTTTGAAATAATATATTTATGATTATTATTCAGACAGAGGCGCGAGTAACTCAATGAATGTAATAAGAATGATAACGCTCTGAAAATTCAAGTCATGAATATATATAATAATTGAAATATGATCGAGTTTGCCCCCTGGAAAAGTTTGCTTTAGAACCAGTACAACTTGGATGAATTCAATTACAATTCGACGCAGGATAGTTATTCCCTGTGTTTGTTCGTAACAATAGAACCGCGATAATTAACGACTACAACACGAAAGATCAATGTTCATCGACGATCATGAATATTAGATGTGTTGGTTTCGTGTAAAGCTACCGTTCTCATCGTCCATGTACGTGTATAACATTCATTGAATTATGCGTGTCTGCGGGTTTCGTTTAGCGTGACAAGCGTGCTTGCTCAACTTGCCATTCATGGCTTGCAAGTCATCGCGAGCTTATCGCTCGCTAATTATCCACGCAGCCTTACACTTGTACTCGATTTCGTCTTTTCCGTGCCCGAAGCCACGTCGCGACATTACATTGCGTCGCGTTGAAACCTCGGACCGAAATCTCACGCGAGGAATCGCGCGGGGATCAACTTTTCACCTTCAAGTTTGCGGGGAGACCCCGGCGGCGACCAGCCGATAAGAAACGTATTTCGATGATCGATTTGTCGCGACGCCCGCACGTTCCCCGTCCATTTCCTTCACCCATCGACATTGTTCTCTCTCTCTCTCTCACTCTCTCACTTTTTCTCAGTACAGTCAGACGTCATATCGCACGAGTAAAATATCGAAAAGCTCGCGATCTGACTGTCGTTCAAGATTAATCGTGACCATGGCCATTCTCGATAGGTTTTCCAATTTCGATATGACGTTGAAAAAGTGACCCCCTTCTCGCGACGACGATCGGAAGTGCATGCTTGCGCACGCGCGTGAACGACGAGCATTAAGTATTCTAAATTGATATCACATACTCACCGATAGCAATCTCGATTGATTATCAACCTGTCGTTTTTCGTACGACGCATTACTCCTAGTATACGCGATCGCGCCGTTAATTTCTTTTTTTGCTTCACCTGAACAGGTGATTAATTGCCGGTAGATGTACAGGCTTGACCTACTTGCAACGATGGATAAGTCTTTACGTGTCTAAAACTATTTCTATAACTTTTCTCATGTGCGAACGCAAAGTGTAATTTTACAACATGAATAGAAATCTTTCTATTGGATGTTACTTATTTTTCTAGCAATTATGAATGTGTGTTTGCCTCGATCTTTCTCTTTGATTTTCGAAGATTGATGTTATGACTTTGCTATCTTAAATACGGAGGATTCATTAATTATTGAAAATCGATTTTGTTTATATTTATTAATGTATCTTTGCGTCGTGGAATCATTGAAAATGCATTTGCCTACAAGATTTTTATTTCCGGAGAAATGTTTTCGTCAGGTCGATATGAGTCTGCTTTTTTGATATTCACGTTAACGACTTTTTTCTGAAATGCTTCAAACATTCGTGTGTTTTATACGAGCTTTCCTTGGTAAAAAAAAAAATAAATAAAAAAAAATGAACCTGCCATGTACCATTCGTGAATTCGACGAGGAGATGACTTTTTGTGATTTTCTGGTATCTCCCGAGAAGGAGATGAGAAAACGCGGGATGCACCTTGTCAAATGGAGCTCGCTCGCTTAGTACTCCGGAATATACCTGGGAATTTGTTTTACCGCGCAGTGAAAACAAAAGTAGTGCACACATCTCTCGCCAAATGGGAAAACTTCGAGACGCGACGACAAAAGGGATTACGCGTGAACATTTACATCGTTACGTATGTATACGCACGTGAAATGTACAAGACAAGAACTTATCCGAGACTAGGATTGAGAGCGAAATTTTATCTCGGACAATAAATAACTAAACGGTAAAACATTTTGTTTTTTGTGGTTCTTTGGAACAGAAATTTATCCGAATAATTATAAAAATATAGATTCGTATTAAATTTTTTTTTATTATCATTATCACTTCGATCGGGAATAAATCGCGGGTGAAGGGATGAACTTCTGCTTCGTTAACGCTCAAACGCTGTCCGGTCCACCATTGTTATTTTAGTTTTCACAGAGGCTGAGCGCGGAAATATTAATTATTCGCATGCCAGTAGTTTACTCGAAAATAGCTTTGAATCAACCGACGTGAAATCCCATTAAGAATACGAAAGGTTAAAGTGAACGATATTTCTATACGGAGTCAAAGATAGGGAGCCCCCGGCTTGGTCCAGATGAGAAGGAGATCCTCGTCCAAGCGAACGTGCCATGGGGGATAAATCGAATCATGCGCAGCGCTAAGAAAGGTAATCGTTGCCTAGGTGGATGGTTACCGAGACCGCAACCGGGCACGGTGAAACTGGAGAAATTCCGAAACCAGAAATTCCGGGGCTCGATAACACCAACGGGACCATAAATGTAGCGTTTCGGAACGACGTGCGCCGGCAGCTCTCGGCGGCGATATATACCGCTGTTTCCCACCGGAAGTTATAATTGTTTGCCGAGTTTCTATGGTGCTCGATGCCCCGGGGGAGAGCAACGTTGTATCTGACTCCACTCTTCCTAGTGTTTTCGACAGAGATGAAGAATAGGAGAAAGGGAAAGAGAGAGGGAGATAAACGGAGATGTAGTACTCATTACTCGACTTCGTGCGTGTGTGTTACTCATGTTATGATATTTCCGTACGAATGCAGCTGGTGCAGTTTTGCTGTCAAAGCTTTCCCTACATGCGCGAGATATAAATTAGAAGATCTGCCGCTCGTCGACGAATGAAATCCTATGGCGAGCAAACGGATGACACTTCGTCAACTTTTTAGAAGTTCAAACGTATCACAACTGACCTCGAAATGACCAACGATATACCGAAACGCGTAATATCTAGTGATTTGCAATAAGAGAGGCCTCAATCTTGAAGACGAAATAAAATTTTATAATATATTATATTTAAAAATTTTTTTGCTTATGTCATACGTATCGAGATAAATTTCAGTCTCTATATTTTTCAATGATTCTCGGTACGATTTCCGCGATTCTCTTCAGGAAAGAAAAAATATTGAAACAATATTCTTTTTCTCTCTCTTATAAAAATCCAAGATTCTGCATATTCGTGCGCGTTTACGAAAAATATTAACGATAAATATACCGTCAACTCCCTCCACACATTTTTTGTTCTATTTTTCTTTCTTGCGCTATCCTGAACTATATCTTTGCACACGCGGGGAGACTAATATCTTGTATCATTTTTTAGACGTTATTTTATGATTTGGTTAGTAATCGAAAGATATAAAGATATCGTATATAAATAAGGTTTATATTCTACATAAAACTCGCTCGTGATCGTGTAATATCTAAACACACTTAACATATATATATATTTTTAAATAGTTTTACGTTTAAGACAGTAATATCATCACTACTCATAATATTTATAGTAAATTTTGACAAAATAACTAAGCTTTGGATAATTTACAAAAAAAGAAAATTATTTTTGATTTTTTAAAAATTTCAAACATGCAAATATAATATTTATAACACAGTAAATATATCAAATAAATATGGTAAGGATAGATTCTCTTTCGTCATGACCTGCATTTCTATTCTATGTTATTTTTATATTTTACGATGGAGTTTATGCTTTGTATTGTGTTTCTTTGCACAAATATGTAACATAATAACTGGGAGCAACTGTATATATTTAATGCGACGTTGTTATGTATTTATCATGAAAAATCCTTGCTTTTTTCCGAATCAAACAATTTTTTTGTAGCTTAGAATGATTCGGCAAAATAATTCGGCAAGCTCGATGTTATGATTATTTGTATCGCGAGAATAGAGGATCGCTTTAAAAAAAAAATGATATCTTTTGCGAGCGCGTCGAAGCGGCCGCGTAAAATCCTGCAGCGCGGAAAGTGAATCCCTTTTTTTTTTTCACGTCGACGAAAAGAGACACGCGCATATACACGCGGATGACGTCGACGTGTGTGAGTGCATATATAAATATTTATCCGCGGATACATCGCAGTGCGTGCACGCGGCCACCCCTCTTGACTCATAACACGCGCGCGCGCGCGAGAGAGAGAGGGTATGGCATATTTTTTTCTCCCCCCATGTCTCGAGTCAACCTTACAACGGGTTTGCAACGAAGGAAAAAAAGGCTTTTCATTTTTTTTTCCGTCGCGCTACACGCGCGACCGGTACCGCATAAATTTGTATTCACGCCATAACCCCGCCATAACCCCGCCATAACTTCGTACTCCGTAAATTTGTCGACGCATTTGTGGAAAATGATCAATTCTTCGCCCTAAAATTGTTTACGTCGCTCGTTTCAGGAATCACAGCGATATGTCCCTTCCTTTTTGCTTTAATGCATTTCCGGCAAAATTTTTTCGTCTTAGGTCGCTGGCATCTGTCATTGTCGCCCGATCGCCCCCATCGTGACTTACATGTTCCCGATGAGAAATTATGGTTCGTAGAAATTGCATCAAACTGCAGTCGTTAATGGCTGTTATCAGTCAAAGGAAATGATAACAATAAAACAACTTTTTAACAATTTGTTTAATTGATATCTTTGTATGAAATATAATTGTCATAAAATTTATGATTCACTCGCTCGTTAATAAGGTTTTTTTTTGCCGGTGGCAAATATATATGATTTTCTTAATTGTTAATTATTTCTTTGTGGACATTAAATATTTATAAAACTTTTATTTTGCGTATATATTGCGTGTTGAATTAATAAGAAAAAAAAGGAGCTATTCCAGTTATTGTTCGAAACCTGAATACGTAAATGACATTCATTTGCATGCAGCCGTATTTTTGACTCCACTTACAGTTTAGTTTCTCATTTTTTATTCTTATCAACACGCTCGCACATTGGTATCTAGCGAATTGTAAGCGGCGCAGATCTTGACTGGCTCAGTGATGCCAGAATTGCCACGCTAGCAACACGCAACCGTAGTGGAGGGGATGACGCACACAAGCGCAAACCGCGTACGTGTGAGCTCGGCGCTTCGGCTGGCTTCGGACAGCAGAAGAGGACAGACATACTGTTTTCTGTCTCCCTCCTTCTTATCGAGCCGGCACGAAGACCGGGCGGTACACGTCGCTTGGTCGCTTCTCGATTGTCGCTTCTTGCTATGCCTTAAATGTTTTTTTCAGCCTTTTCGTATGAGATATATTATCTATTATATATCTATTATATAATATATTTATGATTAAGATACGTATATAAATTACTTAAAGTTTTTAATCCACGTAAAAATGCATTTTAAATCGATGATTTGAAAGAAGGAATATCCGTGTGGAGACAACAAAAGGAAAAATCATACATTTTATTGTATGAAAAATGTATCGATTTTCCGACAAATGATTAAAAATAATGAAAAGTACTATAAGAAAATTTAAATATTTAAAAAATATGTCATATAATAATATTTAACTTTAGTTTCTATACATATACATTTACAATATCGTTACGATACACAAACATATATACGGACCACATATATATGTTTGTGTCGTTGTCAAACAATACTGAATGATGATTTTCCACACCACCTATATGAGGTACCACCAATGGCGCGTAAGATTTTTTTAACGTGGATCTTCGCCTGTAGCCATATCATACCACATTAGATTATATAATATGCTCTATTTTATATGAAGGAAAAAAGGATAAAGGAAAAAATTTTTTAAATAATTATTCCCCAATTATATATTATTTTTTATTAATTTTTATTTTGTTTTATGTTTAATTAAAAATATAATTTTTGATTACTGTGGGACCACTACGGCCCCACGTATTTCTTCCTCGGCCGCCAGGGACGCCTCTTCCTCGGCCGCCAGGGACGCTTCTTCCCCGGCCGCCAGGGCCGCCCCTTCCTCGGCCACTGCCTCTATTTATCCTGCCTCCCCGCTGGTAATACCAGGGGGCGCGGGATCGGCCGCCTGCTCTTTTTGGATGTGTTTCTGAAAAAATAGATATATGCATATTTATTAATATTTTAATAAAAAAGGATAAATAATAAAAATATACCATTTTCATTCATTTCCTCCGGCTGTGGCTGCAGCTCCTGCTGCTGCTGCTGCTGCTGCTGCTGCTCCTGCTTCTGTTGCAAATATTGCAATTGTTGATGCAACAGCTGTTGCCTCTCTTCTTGCAATTTTTGTTGATGCAACAACTGTTGCATCAACTGTTGCAAATTTGCCGCATCTCCATTTATTTCTTCTATAAAAATAAAATATATTATGTAAGAGAAAAGAGAAGATAAAAATTAAATCTTAAACTTTCTTAAAAAATACAAATAATAATAATTTGATTTACTTACGGGACATGACGATACGTTGTGTGCAATGTTTCACAGAGAACTGAAGCACTCGACATTATTTAAGTTGTTTCATACGCCGCGCATTTGTTTAATACGTTGTACTGCTACTGTTTCACGGCGCTTCTGTAAGATAATCTTGTTGCTCTTTGCGAGTCAACGTATTTTTTTATACGTGTCTTGTAAAATCTTGGTACCCAAGAAGCTGAAGCAATTGTGATTGTAAGTTATTTCAAATATCTATATTTATTTCTGTATTTCTATATTATTTCTATTAATTTTTTTATTATTAATCTTTCCTTTTATTCATTCTTCTTTCGTTCTTTGTTTCTATCTACTTTTTGTTATAAAAATGTGTGATGAATTAAGAAAAAAATCTAAGCGAAGCTTTTCAGAAGCTTGGCTTAGTGATGATAGAATTAAATGTTGGATACGTAAAGTATCTTCTGATGATGGTTTTTATCATTGCATCATATGTAATAAAAATATTTCGTGCAACACACATGTTTTAAGACATGCGGATTCTGCGTGTCACAAAAATAATATTAAAGAAAATACTTTATTAGATAATATTGATATAAGTTCACATAAAAATATATCAAAATCTAAATATAAATTTAAAGCACAATGGCTAAAGATCGAATTATTTCAGCCATGGTTACGTGAAATATCAGATGGCATTAATACATTTTTTTGCTCATTTTGTAATAAATCTATGATTGGTGATTTATCTCACATTTATCGTCACGCAGAATCCGAAGCACATATAAAAATATGTAAAGAAAAGAAGATAGAAACAATGAACATGGATGAAAATATCAACATGATGGATGACTCACTTTTGCCGTTTGAAGACCGGAAAAAATCAGCAGAAATTCGATATGCCGCATTAATTGCTGATAAGAATATTTCGCATCAAACGGCAAAAGATATCCTTAACTTTTTTCAACAAATAGGAAAAGATCCTAACGTATTAGAAAGTATGAGTATGGGTCGAACAAAATGTAAAAATATTATTTCGAATGTATTGTGTCCGGTCGAGACGAACCGTGTGGTCAACAGCATTCAAAATACTAAATTTTCCATTTTTATTGATGAAACATCTGATATTTGTAATGAAAAATGGATGACGTTTCTTGTACGGTATGTTGATCCTGAAACATTAGACATTCGCACGCAATTAATTAAATTAATTAATATTGACGCAAAAAATAGTAGCGCGGAAAAATTATTTAATGCATTTAAATGTGAAATGTGGAAATTAAACATTCCATTTGGAAATATTGTTGCCTTGTCATGCGACAATGCATCTGTCATGACAGGTAAACATCTCTCATTTAAAAAAAAGTTAGAAGAATTTTGTACAAATTTATTAACATTTCCATGTCCATGCCATTCCGCGGCATTAGCTGCACATGATGCATGTGCTAAAATACCGGAATATTGCGAGGAGTTTTTAAAAAAGATAGCAAATTATATTAATAGTAGTCCTAAGCGTGCTACTATTTATGAAGAATTTACTGAATGTTTTCAGGAAACAAACCGTAAAATTTTAAAATTATCTACTACACGATGGCTATCTCACCATTCATGTGTTGTGAGACTTCTTGATTTTTGGGATACTACGAAGCTTTTTTTGACTGAGATGGTTATAAGTGAAAAAACTAAATCAGGAGATAATTTATTATCTGTGATGGAAAATCCGGATGTAAAAGCATATTTGTTATTTTTAAAGCATATTTTAAATTTTTTTAATTCTTTTAATGCATTTTTTCAAGCTGTGGAAACAAGAGTTCACTTGTTGCAGCCAAAGTCATTGGAACTTTTAATAAGAATTTCCAAACATTTTTTGAAACCAGAGCTTGTAAAAAATGTATGTAATGATTTTAAATTTTCTGAAAAAGAAAACCATAAATCTTTAAATGATATAAATTTAGGATATGAATGTGAAGAATATCTCGAAAGTTTAATGAAAAAAGGACACGCAGACATAATTGGAAATGTTCGAGATAATTGTCTGCAATTTTACGTGACTGCTGCCGAGGAAATTAGTAAAAGATTGCCCATGAAAGATAAATTTTTATGTAAATTAACAGTTTTCCAATTCAACACAGCATTATGTAGTATTGACAGAGAAACATCATTTAATGATGTTTCTTTTATTGCTCAAACCCTCGGTGGCTTTGACGAAAATGCTTTAAAAAAAGAGTGGCATACTTTACATCTAGATTTTACAACAGCAGAAAAAGAACATCTTTCAAAATTAAACTTTGATGAAATGTGGAAAGAAATTTTAAAACGTACATATCCTAATATGAAGTCTCTTTTGAATGCTGTTAGATCACTTCCAAATTCAAATGCCGACCCAGAAAGAATGTTTTCTTTGCTATCAGATTTAAAAACAAAAAAAAGAAATAAGCTTTCGTCTGCATGTATAAACGCTAGTTGTGTGTTAAAATCAGCATTAAAAGCAAGAAAAGAAACAGTTTTAGATATGGAGATAAATGAAAACCATTTGTCTCTCATGTCGTCAGACAAATTATATTCTATTTGTCCTAAGAAAAAGAGCAGTTTAACACTATATCCTGCTGATAATGATATTGCTAGTACTTCGGTTACTAATATGCAATAATAACGTTTAAAATAAAATAAATAGTATTATTTATGGCATTATTATTAATATAATACAATAAAGAGCTTTTCTCGCGTTATGATATGTTCGTAAAACAAATTTTGTCTGTAATAGACATCATATTTGTAAAAGCAAATGTGCAAAAAAATTGTTGTCACTAATTGACATCACACTTGCAAAGCAAGTGTGTAAAAAATTGTTGTCACTAATTGACATCACACTTGCAAAAACAAGTGTGTAAAAAAATTATTGTCACTAATTG
>JAXRKO010001300.1:0-18797 GCA_037039905.1 Formica aserva
GGAAATTGAGGAACAACGCTTCTCGGCACACAGAGCTAAGATCGCTATGTACGCAAGTTTCCTTCGTTCGGAACGACTTAGTTACGTGCCTGTAAGTGAGATATGCCGAAAAGTTTTCATAACACATCAAGGAAATTGAGGAACAACGCTTCTCGGCACACAGAGCTAAGATCGCTATGTACGCAAGTTTCCTTCGTTCGGAACGACTTAGTTACGTGCCTGTAAGCGAGATTTGCCGAAAATTTTCATAACACATCAAGGAAATTGAGGAACAACGCTTCTCGGCACACAGAGCTAAGATCGCTATGTACGCAAGTTTCCTTCGTTCGGAACGACTTAGTTACGTGCCTGTAAGTGAGATTTGCCGAAAATTTTCATAACACATCAAGGAAATTGAGGAACAACGCTTCTCGGCACACAGAGCTAAGATCGCTATGTACGCAAGTTTCCTTCGTTCGGAACGACTTAGTTACGTGCCTGTAAGCGAGATTTGCCGAAAATTTTCATAACACATCAAGGAAATTGAGGAACAACGCTTCTCGGCACACAGAGCTAAGATCGCTATGTACGCAAGTTTCCTTCGTTCGGAACGACTTAGTTACGTGCCTGTAAGTGAGATTTACCGAAAATTTTCATAACACATCAAGGAAATTGAGGAACAACGCTTCTCGGCACACAGAGCTAAGATCGCTATGTACGCAAGTTTCCTTCGTTCGGAACGACTTAGTTACGTGCCTGTAAGTGAGATTTGCCGAAAATTTTCATAACACATCAAGGAAATTGAGGAACAACGCTTCTCGGCACACAGAGCTAAGATCGCTATGTACGCAAGTTTCCTTCGTTCGGAACGACTTAGTTACGTGCCTGTAAGTGAGATTTGCCGAAAATTTTCATAACACATCAAGGAAATTGAGGAACAACGCTTCTCGGCACACAGAGCTAAGATCGCTATGTACGCAAGTTTCCTTCGTTCGGAACGACTTAGTTACGTGCCTGTAAGCGAGATTTGCCGAAAATTTTCATAACACATCAAGGAAATTGAGGAACAACGCTTCTCGGCACACAGAGCTAAGATCGCTATGTACGCAAGTTTCCTTCGTTCGGAACGACTTAGTTACGTGCCTGTAAGCGAGATTTGCCGAAAATTTTCATAACACATCAAGGAAATTGAGGAACAACGCTTCTCGGCACACAGAGCTAAGATCGCTATGTACGCAAGTTTCCTTCGTTCGGAACGACTTAGTTACGTGCCTGTAAGTGAGATATACCGAAAGTTTTCATAACACATCAAGGAAATGATTTGCCGAAAATTTTCATAACACATCAAGGAAATTGAGGAACAACGCTTCTCGGCACACAGAGCTAAGATCGCTATGTACGCAAGTTTCCTTCGTTCGGAACGACTTAGTTACGTGCCTGTAAGCGAGATTTGCCGAAAATTTTCATAACACATCAAGGAAATTGAGGAACAACGCTTCTCGGCACACAGAGCTAAGATCGCTATGTACGCAAGTTTCCTTCGTTCGGAACGACTTAGTTACGTGCCTGTAAGCGAGATTTGCCGAAAATTTTCATAACACATCAAGGAAATTGAGGAACAACGCTTCTCGGCACACAGAGCTAAGATCGCTATGTACGCAAGTTTCCTTCGTTCGGAACGACTTAGTTACGTGCCTGTAAGCGAGATTTGCCGAAAATTTTCATAACACATCAAGGAAATTGAGGAACAACGCTTCTCGGCACACAGAGCTAAGATCGCTATGTACGCAAGTTTCCTTCGTTCGGAACGACTTAGTTACGTACCTGTAAGTGAGATATACCGAAAGTTTTCATAACACATCAAGGAAATTGAGGAACAACGCTTCTCGGCACACAGAGCTAAGATCGCTATGTACGCAAGTTTCCTTCGTTCGGAACGACTTAGTTACGTGCCTGTAAGCGAGATTTGCCGAAAATTTTCATAACACATCAAGGAAATTGAGGAACAACGCTTCTCGGCACACAGAGCTAAGATCGCTATGTACGCAAGTTTCCTTCGTTCGGAACGACTTAGTTACGTGCCTGTAAGTGAGATTTGCCGAAAATTTTCATAACACATCAAGGAAATTGAGGAACAACGCTTCTCGGCACACAGAGCTAAGATCGCTATGTACGCAAGTTTCCTTCGTTCGGAACGACTTAGTTACGTGCCTGTAAGCGAGATTTGCCGAAAATTTTCATAACACATCAAGGAAATTGAGGAACAACGCTTCTCGGCACACAGAGCTAAGATCGCTATGTACGCAAGTTTCCTTCGTTCGGAACGACTTAGTTACGTGCCTGTAAGCGAGATTTGCCGAAAATTTTCATAACACATCAAGGAAATTGAGGAACAACGCTTCTCGGCACACAGAGCTAAGATCGCTATGTACGCAAGTTTCCTTCGTTCGGAACGACTTAGTTACGTGCCTGTAAGTGAGATTTGCCGAAAATTTTCATAACACATCAAGGAAATTGAGGAACAACGCTTCTCGGCACACAGAGCTAAGATCGCTATGTACGCAAGTTTCCTTCGTTCGGAACGACTTAGTTACGTGCCTGTAAGTGAGATTTGCCGAAAATTTTCATAACACATCAAGGAAATTGAGGAACAACGCTTCTCGGCACACAGAGCTAAGATCGCTATGTACGCAAGTTTCCTTCGTTCGGAACGACTTAGTTACGTGCCTGTAAGCGAGATTTGCCGAAAATTTTCATAACACATCAAGGAAATTGAGGAACAACGCTTCTCGGCACACAGAGCTAAGATCGCTATGTACGCAAGTTTCCTTCGTTCGGAACGACTTAGTTACGTGCCTGTAAGTGAGATTTGCCGAAAATTTTCATAACACATCAAGGAAATTGAGGAACAACGCTTCTCGGCACACAGAGCTAAGATCGCTATGTACGCAAGTTTCCTTCGTTCGGAACGACTTAGTTACGTGCCTGTAAGCGAGATTTGCCGAAAATTTTCATAACACATCAAGGAAATTGAGGAACAACGCTTCTCGGCACACAGAGCTAAGATCGCTATGTACGCAAGTTTCCTTCGTTCGGAACGACTTAGTTACGTGCCTGTAAGTGAGATATGCCGAAAATTTTCATAACACATCAAGGAAATTGAGGAACAACGCTTCTCGGCACACAGAGCTAAGATCGCTATGTACGCAAGTTTCCTTCGTTCGGAACGACTTAGTTACGTGCCTGTAAGTGAGATTTGCCGAAAATTTTCATAACACATCAAGGAAATTGAGGAACAACGCTTCTCGGCACACAGAGCTAAGATCGCTATGTACGCAAGTTTCCTTCGTTCGGAACGACTTAGTTACGTGCCTGTAAGTGAGATATACCGAAAGTTTTCATAACACATCAAGGAAATTGAGGAACAACGCTTCTCGGCACACAGAGCTAAGATCGCTATGTACGCAAGTTTCCTTCGTTCGGAACGACTTAGTTACGTGCCTGTAAGTGAGATATACCGAAAATTTTCATAACACATCAAGGAAATTGAGGAACAACGCTTCTCGGCACACAGAGCTAAGATCGCTATGTACGCAAGTTTCCTTCGTTCGGAACGACTTAGTTACGTGCCTGTAAGCGAGATTTGCCGAAAATTTTCATAACACATCAAGGAAATTGAGGAACAACGCTTCTCGGCACACAGAGCTAAGATCGCTATGTACGCAAGTTTCCTTCGTTCGGAACGACTTAGTTACGTGCCTGTAAGTGAGATTTGCCGAAAATTTTCATAACACATCAAGGAAATTGAGGAACAACGCTTCTCGGCACACAGAGCTAAGATCGCTATGTACGCAAGTTTCCTTCGTTCGGAACGACTTAGTTACGTGCCTGTAAGCGAGATTTGCCGAAAATTTTCATAACACATCAAGGAAATTGAGGAACAACGCTTCTCGGCACACAGAGCTAAGATCGCTATGTACGCAAGTTTCCTTCGTTCGGAACGACTTAGTTACGTACCTGTAAGTGAGATATACCGAAAGTTTTCATAACACATCAAGGAAATTGAGGAACAACGCTTCTCGGCACACAGAGCTAAGATCGCTATGTACGCAAGTTTCCTTCGTTCGGAACGACTTAGTTACGTGCCTGTAAGCGAGATTTGCCGAAAATTTTCATAACACATCAAGGAAATTGAGGAACAACGCTTCTCGGCACACAGAGCTAAGATCGCTATGTACGCAAGTTTCCTTCGTTCGGAACGACTTAGTTACGTGCCTGTAAGTGAGATATGCCGAAAATTTTCATAACACATCAAGGAAATTGAGGAACAACGCTTCTCGGCACACAGAGCTAAGATCGCTATGTACGCAAGTTTCCTTCGTTCGGAACGACTTAGTTACGTGCCTGTAAGTGAGATTTGCCGAAAATTTTCATAACACATCAAGGAAATTGAGGAACAACGCTTCTCGGCACACAGAGCTAAGATCGCTATGTACGCAAGTTTCCTTCGTTCGGAACGACTTAGTTACGTGCCTGTAAGCGAGATTTGCCGAAAATTTTCATAACACATCAAGGAAATTGAGGAACAACGCTTCTCGGCACACAGAGCTAAGATCGCTATGTACGCAAGTTTCCTTCGTTCGGAACGACTTAGTTACGTGCCTGTAAGTGAGATATGCCGAAAATTTTCATAACACATCAAGGAAATTGAGGAACAACGCTTCTCGGCACACAGAGCTAAGATCGCTATGTACGCAAGTTTCCTTCGTTCGGAACGACTTAGTTACGTGCCTGTAAGCGAGATTTGCCGAAAATTTTCATAACACATCAAGGAAATTGAGGAACAACGCTTCTCGGCACACAGAGCTAAGATCGCTATGTACGCAAGTTTCCTTCGTTCGGAACGACTTAGTTACGTGCCTGTAAGTGAGATTTGCCGAAAATTTTCATAACACATCAAGGAAATTGAGGAACAACGCTTCTCGGCACACAGAGCTAAGATCGCTATGTACGCAAGTTTCCTTCGTTCGGAACGACTTAGTTACGTGCCTGTAAGCGAGATTTGCCGAAAATTTTCATAACACATCAAGGAAATTGAGGAACAACGCTTCTCGGCACACAGAGCTAAGATCGCTATGTACGCAAGTTTCCTTCGTTCGGAACGACTTAGTTACGTGCCTGTAAGTGAGATATACCGAAAGTTTTCATAACACATCAAGGAAATTGAGGAACAACGCTTCTCGGCACACAGAGCTAAGATCGCTATGTACGCAAGTTTCCTTCGTTCGGAACGACTTAGTTACGTGCCTGTAAGTGAGATTTGCCGAAAATTTTCATAACACATCAAGGAAATTGAGGAACAACGCTTCTCGGCACACAGAGCTAAGATCGCTATGTACGCAAGTTTCCTTCGTTCGGAACGACTTAGTTACGTGCCTGTAAGCGAGATTTGCCGAAAATTTTCATAACACATCAAGGAAATTGAGGAACAACGCTTCTCGGCACACAGAGCTAAGATCGCTATGTACGCAAGTTTCCTTCGTTCGGAACGACTTAGTTACGTGCCTGTAAGTGAGATATACCGAAAGTTTTCATAACACATCAAGGAAATTGAGGAACAACGCTTCTCGGCACACAGAGCTAAGATCGCTATGTACGCAAGTTTCCTTCGTTCGGAACGACTTAGTTACGTGCCTGTAAGCGAGATTTGCCGAAAATTTTCATAACACATCAAGGAAATTGAGGAACAACGCTTCTCGGCACACAGAGCTAAGATCGCTATGTACGCAAGTTTCCTTCGTTCGGAACGACTTAGTTACGTGCCTGTAAGTGAGATTTGCCGAAAATTTTCATAACACATCAAGGAAATTGAGGAACAACGCTTCTCGGCACACAGAGCTAAGATCGCTATGTACGCAAGTTTCCTTCGTTCGGAACGACTTAGTTACGTGCCTGTAAGTGAGATTTACCGAAAATTTTCATAACACATCAAGGAAATTGAGGAACAACGCTTCTCGGCACACAGAGCTAAGATCGCTATGTACGCAAGTTTCCTTCGTTCGGAACGACTTAGTTACGTGCCTGTAAGCGAGATTTGCCGAAAATTTTCATAACACATCAAGGAAATTGAGGAACAACGCTTCTCGGCACACAGAGCTAAGATCGCTATGTACGCAAGTTTCCTTCGTTCGGAACGACTTAGTTACGTGCCTGTAAGTGAGATTTGCCGAAAATTTTCATAACACATCAAGGAAATTGAGGAACAACGCTTCTCGGCACACAGAGCTAAGATCGCTATGTACGCAAGTTTCCTTCGTTCGGAACGACTTAGTTACGTGCCTGTAAGCGAGATTTGCCGAAAATTTTCATAACACATCAAGGAAATTGAGGAACAACGCTTCTCGGCACACAGAGCTAAGATCGCTATGTACGCAAGTTTCCTTCGTTCGGAACGACTTAGTTACGTGCCTGTAAGTGAGATTTGCCGAAAATTTTCATAACACATCAAGGAAATTGAGGAACAACGCTTCTCGGCACACAGAGCTAAGATCGCTATGTACGCAAGTTTCCTTCGTTCGGAACGACTTAGTTACGTGCCTGTAAGCGAGATTTGCCGAAAATTTTCATAACACATCAAGGAAATTGAGGAACAACGCTTCTCGGCACACAGAGCTAAGATCGCTATGTACGCAAGTTTCCTTCGTTCGGAACGACTTAGTTACGTGCCTGTAAGCGAGATTTGCCGAAAATTTTCATAACACATCAAGGAAATTGAGGAACAACGCTTCTCGGCACACAGAGCTAAGATCGCTATGTACGCAAGTTTCCTTCGTTCGGAACGACTTAGTTACGTGCCTGTAAGTGAGATATACCGAAAGTTTTCATAACACATCAAGGAATTGAGGAACAACGCTTCTCGGCACACAGAGCTAAGATCGCTATGTACGCAAGTTTCCTTCGTTCGGAACGACTTAGTTACGTGCCTGTAAGCGAGATTTGCCGAAAATTTTCATAACACATCAAGGAAATTGAGGAACAACGCTTCTCGGCACACAGAGCTAAGATCGCTATGTACGCAAGTTTCCTTCGTTCGGAACGACTTAGTTACGTACCTGTAAGTGAGATATACCGAAAGTTTTCATAACACATCAAGGAAATTGAGGAACAACGCTTCTCGGCACACAGAGCTAAGATCGCTATGTACGCAAGTTTCCTTCGTTCGGAACGACTTAGTTACGTGCCTGTAAGCGAGATTTGCCGAAAATTTTCATAACACATCAAGGAAATTGAGGAACAACGCTTCTCGGCACACAGAGCTAAGATCGCTATGTACGCAAGTTTCCTTCGTTCGGAACGACTTAGTTACGTGCCTGTAAGTGAGATATGCCGAAAGTTTTCATAACACATCAAGGAAATTGAGGAACAACGCTTCTCGGCACACAGAGCTAAGATCGCTATGTACGCAAGTTTCCTTCGTTCGGAACGACTTAGTTACGTGCCTGTAAGCGAGATTTGCCGAAAATTTTCATAACACATCAAGGAAATTGAGGAACAACGCTTCTCGGCACACAGAGCTAAGATCGCTATGTACGCAAGTTTCCTTCGTTCGGAACGACTTAGTTACGTGCCTGTAAGTGAGATTTGCCGAAAATTTTCATAACACATCAAGGAAATTGAGGAACAACGCTTCTCGGCACACAGAGCTAAGATCGCTATGTACGCAAGTTTCCTTCGTTCGGAACGACTTAGTTACGTGCCTGTAAGCGAGATTTGCCGAAAATTTTCATAACACATCAAGGAAATTGAGGAACAACGCTTCTCGGCACACAGAGCTAAGATCGCTATGTACGCAAGTTTCCTTCGTTCGGAACGACTTAGTTACGTGCCTGTAAGTGAGATATACCGAAAAGTTTTCATAACACATCAAGGAAATTGAGGAACAACGCTTCTCGGCACACAGAGCTAAGATCGCTATGTACGCAAGTTTCCTTCGTTCGGAACGACTTAGTTACGTGCCTGTAAGCGAGATTTGCCGAAAATTTTCATAACACATCAAGGAAATTGAGGAACAACGCTTCTCGGCACACAGAGCTAAGATCGCTATGTACGCAAGTTTCCTTCGTTCGGAACGACTTAGTTACGTGCCTGTAAGCGAGATTTGCCGAAAATTTTCATAACACATCAAGGAAATTGAGGAACAACGCTTCTCGGCACACAGAGCTAAGATCGCTATGTACGCAAGTTTCCTTCGTTCGGAACGACTTAGTTACGTGCCTGTAAGTGAGATTTGCCGAAAATTTTCATAACACATCAAGGAAATTGAGGAACAACGCTTCTCGGCACACAGAGCTAAGATCGCTATGTACGCAAGTTTCCTTCGTTCGGAACGACTTAGTTACGTGCCTGTAAGCGAGATTTGCCGAAAATTTTCATAACACATCAAGGAAATTGAGGAACAACGCTTCTCGGCACACAGAGCTAAGATCGCTATGTACGCAAGTTTCCTTCGTTCGGAACGACTTAGTTACGTGCCTGTAAGCGAGATTTGCCGAAAATTTTCATAACACATCAAGGAAATTGAGGAACAACGCTTCTCGGCACACAGAGCTAAGATCGCTATGTACGCAAGTTTCCTTCGTTCGGAACGACTTAGTTACGTGCCTGTAAGTGAGATTTGCCGAAAATTTTCATAACACATCAAGGAAATTGAGGAACAACGCTTCTCGGCACACAGAGCTAAGATCGCTATGTACGCAAGTTTCCTTCGTTCGGAACGACTTAGTTACGTGCCTGTAAGCGAGATTTGCCGAAAATTTTCATAACACATCAAGGAAATTGAGGAACAACGCTTCTCGGCACACAGAGCTAAGATCGCTATGTACGCAAGTTTCCTTCGTTCGGAACGACTTAGTTACGTGCCTGTAAGTGAGATTTGCCGAAAATTTTCATAACACATCAAGGAAATTGAGGAACAACGCTTCTCGGCACACAGAGCTAAGATCGCTATGTACGCAAGTTTCCTTCGTTCGGAACGACTTAGTTACGTGCCTGTAAGTGAGATATACCGAAAGTTTTCATAACACATCAAGAGATTTGCCGAAAATTTTCATAACACATCAAGGAAATAGAGGAACAACGCTTCTCGGCACACAGAGCTAAGATCGCTATGTACGCAAGTTTCCTTCGTTCGGAACGACTTAGTTACGTGCCTGTAAGCGAGATTTGCCGAAAATTTTCATAACACATCAAGGAAATTGAGGAACAACGCTTCTCGGCACACAGAGCTAAGATCGCTATGTACGCAAGTTTCCTTCGTTCGGAACGACTTAGTTACGTGCCTGTAAGTGAGATTTGCCGAAAATTTTCATAACACATCAAGGAAATTGAGGAACAACGCTTCTCGGCACACAGAGCTAAGATCGCTATGTACGCAAGTTTCCTTCGTTCGGAACGACTTAGTTACGTGCCTGTAAGCGAGATTTGCCGAAAATTTTCATAACACATCAAGGAAATTGAGGAACAACGCTTCTCGGCACACAGAGCTAAGATCGCTATGTACGCAAGTTTCCTTCGTTCGGAACGACTTAGTTACGTGCCTGTAAGTGAGATATACCGAAAGTTTTCATAACACATCAAGGAAATTGAGGAACAACGCTTCTCGGCACACAGAGCTAAGATCGCTATGTACGCAAGTTTCCTTCGTTCGGAACGACTTAGTTACGTGCCTGTAAGCGAGATTTGCCGAAAATTTTCATAACACATCAAGGAAATTGAGGAACAACGCTTCTCGGCACACAGAGCTAAGATCGCTATGTACGCAAGTTTCCTTCGTTCGGAACGACTTAGTTACGTGCCTGTAAGTGAGATTTGCCGAAAATTTTCATAACACATCAAGGAAATTGAGGAACAACGCTTCTCGGCACACAGAGCTAAGATCGCTATGTACGCAAGTTTCCTTCGTTCGGAACGACTTAGTTACGTGCCTGTAAGCGAGATTTGCCGAAAATTTTCATAACACATCAAGGAAATTGAGGAACAACGCTTCTCGGCACACAGAGCTAAGATCGCTATGTACGCAAGTTTCCTTCGTTCGGAACGACTTAGTTACGTGCCTGTAAGCGAGATTTGCCGAAAATTTTCATAACACATCAAGGAAATTGAGGAACAACGCTTCTCGGCACACAGAGCTAAGATCGCTATGTACGCAAGTTTCCTTCGTTCGGAACGACTTAGTTACGTGCCTGTAAGTGAGATTTACCGAAAAGTTTTCATAACACATCAAGGAAATTGAGGAACAACGCTTCTCGGCACACAGAGCTAAGATCGCTATGTACGCAAGTTTCCTTCGTTCGGAACGACTTAGTTACGTGCCTGTAAGTGAGATTTGCCGAAAATTTTCATAACACATCAAGGAAATTGAGGAACAACGCTTCTCGGCACACAGAGCTAAGATCGCTATGTACGCAAGTTTCCTTCGTTCGGAACGACTTAGTTACGTGCCTGTAAGCGAGATTTGCCGAAAATTTTCATAACACATCAAGGAAATTGAGGAACAACGCTTCTCGGCACACAGAGCTAAGATCGCTATGTACGCAAGTTTCCTTCGTTCGGAACGACTTAGTTACGTGCCTGTAAGCGAGATTTGCCGAAAATTTTCATAACACATCAAGGAAATTGAGGAACAACGCTTCTCGGCACACAGAGCTAAGATCGCTATGTACGCAAGTTTCCTTCGTTCGGAACGACTTAGTTACGTGCCTGTAAGCGAGATTTGCCGAAAATTTTCATAACACATCAAGGAAATTGAGGAACAACGCTTCTCGGCACACAGAGCTAAGATCGCTATGTACGCAAGTTTCCTTCGTTCGGAACGACTTAGTTACGTGCCTGTAAGTGAGATATACCGAAAGTTTTCATTCAAGTGCCGAAAATTTTCATAACACATCAAGGAAATTGAGGAACAACGCTTCTCGGCACACAGAGCTAAGATCGCTATGTACGCAAGTTTCCTTCGTTCGGAACGACTTAGTTACGTGCCTGTAAGTGAGATTTGCCGAAAATTTTCATAACACATCAAGGAAATTGAGGAACAACGCTTCTCGGCACACAGAGCTAAGATCGCTATGTACGCAAGTTTCCTTCGTTCGGAACGACTTAGTTACGTGCCTGTAAGTGAGATTTGCCGAAAATTTTCATAACACATCAAGGAAATTGAGGAACAACGCTTCTCGGCACACAGAGCTAAGATCGCTATGTACGCAAGTTTCCTTCGTTCGGAACGACTTAGTTACGTGCCTGTAAGTGAGATTTGCCGAAAATTTTCATAACACATCAAGGAAATTGAGGAACAACGCTTCTCGGCACACAGAGCTAAGATCGCTATGTACGCAAGTTTCCTTCGTTCGGAACGACTTAGTTACGTGCCTGTAAGTGAGATTTGCCGAAAGTTTTCATAACACATCAAGGAAATTGAGGAACAACGCTTCTCGGCACACAGAGCTAAGATCGCTATGTACGCAAGTTTCCTTCGTTCGGAACGACTTAGTTACGTGCCTGTAAGTGAGATTTGCCGAAAATTTTCATAACACATCAAGGAAATTGAGGAACAACGCTTCTCGGCACACAGAGCTAAGATCGCTATGTACGCAAGTTTCCTTCGTTCGGAACGACTTAGTTACGTGCCTGTAAGCGAGATTTGCCGAAAATTTTCATAACACATCAAGGAAATTGAGGAACAACGCTTCTCGGCACACAGAGCTAAGATCGCTATGTACGCAAGTTTCCTTCGTTCGGAACGACTTAGTTACGTGCCTGTAAGCGAGATTTGCCGAAAATTTTCATAACACATCAAGGAAATTGAGGAACAACGCTTCTCGGCACACAGAGCTAAGATCGCTATGTACGCAAGTTTCCTTCGTTCGGAACGACTTAGTTACGTGCCTGTAAGCGAGATTTGCCGAAAATTTTCATAACACATCAAGGAAATTGAGGAACAACGCTTCTCGGCACACAGAGCTAAGATCGCTATGTACGCAAGTTTCCTTCGTTCGGAACGACTTAGTTACGTGCCTGTAAGTGAGATTTGCCGAAAATTTTCATAACACATCAAGGAAATTGAGGAACAACGCTTCTCGGCACACAGAGCTAAGATCGCTATGTACGCAAGTTTCCTTCGTTCGGAACGACTTAGTTACGTGCCTGTAAGCGAGATTTGCCGAAAATTTTCATAACACATCAAGGAAATTGAGGAACAACGCTTCTCGGCACACAGAGCTAAGATCGCTATGTACGCAAGTTTCCTTCGTTCGGAACGACTTAGTTACGTGCCTGTAAGTGAGATTTGCCGAAAATTTTCATAACACATCAAGGAAATTGAGGAACAACGCTTCTCGGCACACAGAGCTAAGATCGCTATGTACGCAAGTTTCCTTCGTTCGGAACGACTTAGTTACGTGCCTGTAAGTGAGATTTGCCGAAAATTTTCATAACACATCAAGGAAATTGAGGAACAACGCTTCTCGGCACACAGAGCTAAGATCGCTATGTACGCAAGTTTCCTTCGTTCGGAACGACTTAGTTACGTGCCTGTAAGCGAGATTTGCCGAAAATTTTCATAACACATCAAGGAAATTGAGGAACAACGCTTCTCGGCACACAGAGCTAAGATCGCTATGTACGCAAGTTTCCTTCGTTCGGAACGACTTAGTTACGTGCCTGTAAGCGAGATTTGCCGAAAATTTTCATAACACATCAAGGAAATTGAGGAACAACGCTTCTCGGCACACAGAGCTAAGATCGCTATGTACGCAAGTTTCCTTCGTTCGGAACGACTTAGTTACGTGCCTGTAAGCGAGATTTGCCGAAAATTTTCATAACACATCAAGGAAATTGAGGAACAACGCTTCTCGGCACACAGAGCTAAGATCGCTATGTACGCAAGTTTCCTTCGTTCGGAACGACTTAGTTACGTGCCTGTAAGTGAGATTTGCCGAAAATTTTCATAACACATCAAGGAAATTGAGGAACAACGCTTCTCGGCACACAGAGCTAAGATCGCTATGTACGCAAGTTTCCTTCGTTCGGAACGACTTAGTTACGTGCCTGTAAGCGAGATTTGCCGAAAATTTTCATAACACATCAAGGAAATTGAGGAACAACGCTTCTCGGCACACAGAGCTAAGATCGCTATGTACGCAAGTTTCCTTCGTTCGGAACGACTTAGTTACGTGCCTGTAAGTGAGATTTGCCGAAAATTTTCATAACACATCAAGGAAATTGAGGAACAACGCTTCTCGGCACACAGAGCTAAGATCGCTATGTACGCAAGTTTCCTTCGTTCGGAACGACTTAGTTACGTGCCTGTAAGCGAGATTTGCCGAAAATTTTCATAACACATCAAGGAAATTGAGGAACAACGCTTCTCGGCACACAGAGCTAAGATCGCTATGTACGCAAGTTTCCTTCGTTCGGAACGACTTAGTTACGTGCCTGTAAGCGAGATTTGCCGAAAATTTTCATAACACATCAAGGAAATTGAGGAACAACGCTTCTCGGCACACAGAGCTAAGATCGCTATGTACGCAAGTTTCCTTCGTTCGGAACGACTTAGTTACGTGCCTGTAAGTGAGATTTGCCGAAAATTTTCATAACACATCAAGGAAATTGAGGAACAACGCTTCTCGGCACACAGAGCTAAGATCGCTATGTACGCAAGTTTCCTTCGTTCGGAACGACTTAGTTACGTGCCTGTAAGCGAGATTTGCCGAAAATTTTCATAACACATCAAGGAAATTGAGGAACAACGCTTCTCGGCACACAGAGCTAAGATCGCTATGTACGCAAGTTTCCTTCGTTCGGAACGACTTAGTTACGTGCCTGTAAGCGAGATTTGCCGAAAATTTTCATAACACATCAAGGAAATTGAGGAACAACGCTTCTCGGCACACAGAGCTAAGATCGCTATGTACGCAAGTTTCCTTCGTTCGGAACGACTTAGTTACGTGCCTGTAAGCGAGATTTGCCGAAAATTTTCATAACACATCAAGGAAATTGAGGAACAACGCTTCTCGGCACACAGAGCTAAGATCGCTATGTACGCAAGTTTCCTTCGTTCGGAACGACTTAGTTACGTGCCTGTAAGCGAGATTTGCCGAAAATTTTCATAACACATCAAGGAAATTGAGGAACAACGCTTCTCGGCACACAGAGCTAAGATCGCTATGTACGCAAGTTTCCTTCGTTCGGAACGACTTAGTTACGTGCCTGTAAGTGAGATTTGCCGAAAATTTTCATAACACATCAAGGAAATTGAGGAACAACGCTTCTCGGCACACAGAGCTAAGATCGCTATGTACGCAAGTTTCCTTCGTTCGGAACGACTTAGTTACGTGCCTGTAAGCGAGATTTGCCGAAAATTTTCATAACACATCAAGGAAATTGAGGAACAACGCTTCTCGGCACACAGAGCTAAGATCGCTATGTACGCAAGTTTCCTTCGTTCGGAACGACTTAGTTACGTGCCTGTAAGTGAGATTTGCCGAAAATTTTCATAACACATCAAGGAAATTGAGGAACAACGCTTCTCGGCACACAGAGCTAAGATCGCTATGTACGCAAGTTTCCTTCGTTCGGAACGACTTAGTTACGTGCCTGTAAGCGAGATTTGCCGAAAATTTTCATAACACATCAAGGAAATTGAGGAACAACGCTTCTCGGCACACAGAGCTAAGATCGCTATGTACGCAAGTTTCCTTCGTTCGGAACGACTTAGTTACGTGCCTGTAAGCGAGATTTGCCGAAAATTTTCATAACACATCAAGGAAATTGAGGAACAACGCTTCTCGGCACACAGAGCTAAGATCGCTATGTACGCAAGTTTCCTTCGTTCGGAACGACTTAGTTACGTGCCTGTAAGTGAGATTTGCCGAAAATTTTCATAACACATCAAGGAAATTGAGGAACAACGCTTCTCGGCACACAGAGCTAAGATCGCTATGTACGCAAGTTTCCTTCGTTCGGAACGACTTAGTTACGTGCCTGTAAGCGAGATTTGCCGAAAATTTTCATAACACATCAAGGAAATTGAGGAACAACGCTTCTCGGCACACAGAGCTAAGATCGCTATGTACGCAAGTTTCCTTCGTTCGGAACGACTTAGTTACGTGCCTGTAAGTGAGATTTGCCGAAAATTTTCATAACACATCAAGGAAATTGAGGAACAACGCTTCTCGGCACACAGAGCTAAGATCGCTATGTACGCAAGTTTCCTTCGTTCGGAACGACTTAGTTACGTGCCTGTAAGCGAGATTTGCCGAAAATTTTCATAACACATCAAGGAAATTGAGGAACAACGCTTCTCGGCACACAGAGCTAAGATCGCTATGTACGCAAGTTTCCTTCGTTCGGAACGACTTAGTTACGTGCCTGTAAGCGAGATTTGCCGAAAATTTTCATAACACATCAAGGAAATTGAGGAACAACGCTTCTCGGCACACAGAGCTAAGATCGCTATGTACGCAAGTTTCCTTCGTTCGGAACGACTTAGTTACGTGCCTGTAAGTGAGATTTGCCGAAAATTTTCATAACACATCAAGGAAATTGAGGAACAACGCTTCTCGGCACACAGAGCTAAGATCGCTATGTACGCAAGTTTCCTTCGTTCGGAACGACTTAGTTACGTGCCTGTAAGTGAGATTTGCCGAAAATTTTCATAACACATCAAGGAAATTGAGGAACAACGCTTCTCGGCACACAGAGCTAAGATCGCTATGTACGCAAGTTTCCTTCGTTCGGAACGACTTAGTTACGTGCCTGTAAGCGAGATTTGCCGAAAATTTTCATAACACATCAAGGAAATTGAGGAACAACGCTTCTCGGCACACAGAGCTAAGATCGCTATGTACGCAAGTTTCCTTCGTTCGGAACGACTTAGTTACGTGCCTGTAAGCGAGATTTGCCGAAAATTTTCATAACACATCAAGGAAATTGAGGAACAACGCTTCTCGGCACACAGAGCTAAGATCGCTATGTACGCAAGTTTCCTTCGTTCGGAACGACTTAGTTACGTGCCTGTAAGTGAGATTTGCCGAAAATTTTCATAACACATCAAGGAAATTGAGGAACAACGCTTCTCGGCACACAGAGCTAAGATCGCTATGTACGCAAGTTTCCTTCGTTCGGAACGACTTAGTTACGTGCCTGTAAGTGAGATTTGCCGAAAATTTTCATAACACATCAAGGAAATTGAGGAACAACGCTTCTCGGCACACAGAGCTAAGATCGCTATGTACGCAAGTTTCCTTCGTTCGGAACGACTTAGTTACGTGCCTGTAAGCGAGATTTGCCGAAAATTTTCATAACACATCAAGGAAATTGAGGAACAACGCTTCTCGGCACACAGAGCTAAGATCGCTATGTACGCAAGTTTCCTTCGTTCGGAACGACTTAGTTACGTGCCTGTAAGCGAGATTTGCCGAAAATTTTCATAACACATCAAGGAAATTGAGGAACAACGCTTCTCGGCACACAGAGCTAAGATCGCTATGTACGCAAGTTTCCTTCGTTCGGAACGACTTAGTTACGTGCCTGTAAGTGAGATTTGCCGAAAATTTTCATAACACATCAAGGAAATTGAGGAACAACGCTTCTCGGCACACAGAGCTAAGATCGCTATGTACGCAAGTTTCCTTCGTTCGGAACGACTTAGTTACGTGCCTGTAAGCGAGATTTGCCGAAAATTTTCATAACACATCAAGGAAATTGAGGAACAACGCTTCTCGGCACACAGAGCTAAGATCGCTATGTACGCAAGTTTCCTTCGTTCGGAACGACTTAGTTACGTGCCTGTAAGTGAGATTTTCATAACACATCAAGGAAATTGAGGAACAACGCTTCTCGGCACACAGAGCTAAGATCGCTATGTACGCAAGTTTCCTTCGTTCGGAACGACTTAGTTACGTGCCTGTAAGCGAGATTTGCCGAAAATTTTCATAACACATCAAGGAAATTGAGGAACAACGCTTCTCGGCACACAGAGCTAAGATCGCTATGTACGCAAGTTTCCTTCGTTCGGAACGACTTAGTTACGTGCCTGTAAGCGAGATTTGCCGAAAATTTTCATAACACATCAAGGAAATTGAGGAACAACGCTTCTCGGCACACAGAGCTAAGATCGCTATGTACGCAAGTTTCCTTCGTTCGGAACGACTTAGTTACGTGCCTGTAAGTGAGATTTGCCGAAAATTTTCATAACACATCAAGGAAATTGAGGAACAACGCTTCTCGGCACACAGAGCTAAGATCGCTATGTACGCAAGTTTCCTTCGTTCGGAACGACTTAGTTACGTGCCTGTAAGCGAGATTTGCCGAAAATTTTCATAACACATCAAGGAAATTGAGGAACAACGCTTCTCGGCACACAGAGCTAAGATCGCTATGTACGCAAGTTTCCTTCGTTCGGAACGACTTAGTTACGTGCCTGTAAGTGAGATTTGCCGAAAATTTTCATAACACATCAAGGAAATTGAGGAACAACGCTTCTCGGCACACAGAGCTAAGATCGCTATGTACGCAAGTTTCCTTCGTTCGGAACGACTTAGTTACGTGCCTGTAAGTGAGATTTGCCGAAAATTTTCATAACACATCAAGGAAATTGAGGAACAACGCTTCTCGGCACACAGAGCTAAGATCGCTATGTACGCAAGTTTCCTTCGTTCGGAACGACTTAGTTACGTGCCTGTAAGCGAGATTTGCCGAAAATTTTCATAACACATCAAGGAAATTGAGGAACAACGCTTCTCGGCACACAGAGCTAAGATCGCTATGTACGCAAGTTTCCTTCGTTCGGAACGACTTAGTTACGTGCCTGTAAGCGAGATTTGCCGAAAATTTTCATAACACATCAAGGAAATTGAGGAACAACGCTTCTCGGCACACAGAGCTAAGATCGCTATGTACGCAAGTTTCCTTCGTTCGGAACGACTTAGTTACGTGCCTGTAAGTGAGATTTGCCGAAAATTTCATAACACATCAAGGAAATTGAGGAACAACGCTTCTCGGCACACAGAGCTAAGATCGCTATGTACGCAAGTTTCCTTCGTTCGGAACGACTTAGTTACGTGCCTGTAAGCGAGATTTGCCGAAAATTTTCATAACACATCAAGGAAATTGAGGAACAACGCTTCTCGGCACACAGAGCTAAGATCGCTATGTACGCAAGTTTCCTTCGTTCGGAACGACTTAGTTACGTGCCTGTAAGCGAGATTTGCCGAAAATTTTCATAACACATCAAGGAAATTGAGGAACAACGCTTCTCGGCACACAGAGCTAAGATCGCTATGTACGCAAGTTTCCTTCGTTCGGAACGACTTAGTTACGTGCCTGTAAGTGAGATATACCGAAAGTTTTCATAACACATCAAGGAAATTGAGGAACAACGCTTCTCGGCACACAGAGCTAAGATCGCTATGTACGCAAGTTTCCTTCGTTCGGAACGACTTAGTTACGTGCCTGTAAGCGAGATTTGCCGAAAATTTTCATAACACATCAAGGAAATTGAGGAACAACGCTTCTCGGCACACAGAGCTAAGATCGCTATGTACGCAAGTTTCCTTCGTTCGGAACGACTTAGTTACGTGCCTGTAAGCGAGATTTGCCGAAAATTTTCATAACACATCAAGGAAATTGAGGAACAACGCTTCTCGGCACACAGAGCTAAGATCGCTATGTACGCAAGTTTCCTTCGTTCGGAACGACTTAGTTACGTGCCTGTAAGCGAGATTTGCCGAAAATTTTCATAACACATCAAGGAAATTGAGGAA
>JAXRKO010001301.1:0-18772 GCA_037039905.1 Formica aserva
ACGTTACATTTTTGACTAAAATGGCATCAGAAGTTTAAAACGATTTTAAAAAATAATTATAACGTTATAAATGATACTTTTGCGTGACATTAACGAAATTTAAAAAAATTACTGTCGATGGGACAAATGTCATAACGTTCCTTAAAATTTTCGTTCTGAGCCTTTTTAACGCTATTCTTCTCCAAATTGTATCGTAATAGACAAACTTGGACGACAAATTTGGTTTCAGCGCACAAAAATCCTTCGGGATTACCATGCCCAGTCCGAGATAGTCCGAATGAAATAAAATTTATCGGCCTGTGTAAATAAACACATAAACATTGCAATTATATTAAAAAAAAGATGATATAAATAAGTTATTCTTTTATATTAAAGTAACAGAGTAAATTATCGCATTTTGTATAATTTTCCACTTTTGCATTTTATTATTGCAATTCAATGTAAATAAAGAGATGACAACGATAGAATTAGTTCGATAGATTGATGATCAGATGTATCTGATCATGGATTCTTAATTCGTTCTGCTGAGATTAGTTTTTTTTTTTAGATAGATAGCCTACTTTAACAAAATGTGAATAAAGGGAGATTTAGCATTTGCAAAGCACATAAAATAATTATTTTATATAGTACACACCGCGTGTGGAACGTACAATAATTAATATATTATATATGTTAGAACGGGTCTAAAATTGTTAATTGTACAATAAAAGAAACATATAGAGATAATTATTTAAATACTATTTAAGATATATTTACATACAAGTAATAATAACTATTATAATTATTTTTAAACAATAATATACCTTTAGTGGAAACAGGTTCACGTCTTTCGGAATGTTTAGAAATTATAGCTGCTGCAGTAGTGGGTTCGAATAAGTCGTAATCTTCATATACTTCAAACATATTTCCACGCCAGTTATATAAAAAATTATCTAAAATTATAATTAAATTAAATATTATATAATATAACACAATACCTAGTGACAGATAAAAGTAAAAAAATAAATACTGTTAATCTAAAGAAATGGTCTACTATAACTATGTGTGACTTTTATAACATAGAAAATTAAGTAGGGAGACTAAAAGAGAGTTCGTTTTTACAAAGATCTAAATCAATCAAGATCAATATGAAACAGTACAAATGTTCTGACATTAACAATAATCGCCAATAATATAAAATAATCTTTAAAAATTTGATATTTGAAATGACCAATCAAGAGACACGGTAGTCTCGCGCCAAGTCACGCGTAGCAATAGCGAAGCACTCCGGGTATCTATACGCGAGTCGGCTATTGAGTTAGATTATAGGAGCTTTTAGATTATTGGGCCTCAATAACGGCTGAACCGATCGTATTTTTTATAAGCTTAATCGATAGCTTGGGTTTAAATTATATAATAAAAGTGTTTTTATTTTTTTTCTACATGTATCGTGAACGGAGATATATGAATGCAAAAGTCTCAATGTGAAAATTTTCATGTAAGAAACGTCCACGTCATCATCATCATCATTCACGCAAGTCTCCAATGCGCATGCGCGAATCTTGTACGGTTGGAGCCTTCGACATAAAATAGCGCTAGCGGCACTTTGTGATGTTACTGCTCGTATCCATACCTGCTTTTGACAGGTATAGGTTAAATTTGCAATGCAAGAGTGCAGTGTTATATAGCGTACACTTTCATTTATAAAAAAGTAAAACTGCAAAATTCTTCGTGATACTTGCGGATAGTTGGATCAGGTATAAAATACACACACACATATCTGATAGTAAACATATATAGAATAGAATATAAACATCCTGTCATAAATGTATAGAATATTTTCTTATCTTATTTATAGAGACAAATAAAATATTGCAAAAGTAATTTATGCTATGTGTAAAAACAAAACATAACATTGCACACATATAAAAATATTCTATATTTATGATAAGAAAGAGATGTATGTATTTTATAATATGTTTATTATAAGATATGTGTGTGTTTGTATTCTATACCTGATTCAACTATCCAAGTATCACGAAGAATTATGCAGCTTCACCTTTTTATAAATGAAAGAGTGCTACGCTATATAATGTTGCACTCTGGAAAATTTAACTTATACCTGTCAAAAGCCACTATGGATAACTGCGAGCAGTTATCGATATAGAAATATAGACATACACATCAGTTAATATAGACATACACATCAAGAATACATATTTGAGTGCATTTGTCAAAGGAGTGTCATATAGTTTTTCATATAGTTATTTGTCATGCATCATAAACAGTTACAGATAAGTATAAATAACATTGGTGAAATGCAATCTGTAAGATTAAATTTCTATTAATTTTTTTAAATAATTTAAAAATATACATTTATTTTTTAGTGGAACTAGAAGAATTTTCCAAGCTGTTGATAAGATTTTGACAAAGCCTGTAGCAACATGTTTATTGCAAACCAACATATTGTAATTAATTCCTGTTTCAATGCTAATGCATCGCTTGAAATAGATGAAGCATATATCGTTAATGAATATAATAGATCTGTTACATAGTATTTTTCCATCTGTCAGAATGCTATTTGGTATATATATTTGGCAAATAAAATTTAGTATTAAAACTGACATTATCGATAATTTTATTGTGTTTAGCATCGAGACAAAGATTGGTTACAATATGTTGGTTTGCAATAGACATTTGCCGCAGGCTTTGTCAAAATCTTATCAATAGCTTGAAAAATTTTTCTAGTTTCTTTTCTAGTTTCATTAAAAATAAATGTATTTATAAATTTATTATAAAAATTTATAAATTATTTAAAAAAATAAATAGAAATGAAAATAAAATAGAAATAGAAATGTATAAGATTTATACACATTAATCTTATAGACTATGTTTTATTAATGTTACTTATATCTGTAGCTGCATATGATGCATGACAAATAACTATATAATGACAATCATTTGACAAATATATTTGAATACACTGTATTCCTTTTTACATCTTTTGCTTTTGATATATAATCAGGAGACAAGACAGATTAGTCAGATAATTTATAGCATAGCACAAGCATATAGTAATATATTTTAATTTTGATTATAGTAATTTTTTTTTAAAAGGACGAACATTTATCACTTTTATAAAAGTACTTGATTTAATCTGTCTCGTAGATATGTAGCATACACATCATTTTTACACTAATCGCTTGTGCTATGTATATCTGAATAGCCTGCCTCGTAGATATGTAGAATACATACATCATAACTTATATTATAACTCATATTATAACTTTATATATAATTAGCAAGGTTTATTCTAATCTTAAATATTTTTAAGAAAAGAAATGTTACATCTATCATCTTCATATCAATAAAATCAAGATCTTAAATATTAAAAAAAAAACGTAACATCTATCACTTTTTAATTTATATTTAAGTTACAATATAAGTTATTATAATATAAGTTATAATATAATATAAATTATATAAGTTATGATGTATGTATTCTATATATTTACGAGACAGATTAGTTAGGTAATTTATAGTATAGCACAAGCGTATGTATATATTATATGTATCAATCAAAGAAATGAAAGCGTTATAATTCAGAAATGTAATAAATATATTCATTTAATCTGATTGCACATAAACAGAAATAAGATAATATATAACACATAGTAAAAAAAAAATGATATAACTGCTAAAAAATTACCTATTTTTAAAAAAAGTAAAAAAAGGCGCCAAGTGCACGCGCACAAGCGCCTTTCGCTATAAAAAAAACGTATATAAAATAGTGTTATTTTAATACAAAAACACTGTCATATTTAAACTAAAAACCTTTTACAAAACTTTTACAAAATAGTTGTTTTAATTTTCTACAAAAATAGTGATACAAAAATATTGCGCCAATTAATAAAAATTTATATTACAAAATTCATTTATTATTATTTCTAATATTAAAAATTGCATTGTGATCAAAATAGTGGAATATATTTAAGTGAAAAAAATTTTTAATTAAAAAAATTAATTTAAGTATAAAATAACTTTTTAATTAGAGAAAAACTTGGCGCTGCTAAATTCAAAATATAAATAACACGTTAATTAGATTAGCATATAATTAATTTAGCAGCGCCAAGTTTTTC
Source organism: Formica aserva (assembly GCA_037039905.1). Taxonomy (NCBI): domain Eukaryota; kingdom Metazoa; phylum Arthropoda; class Insecta; order Hymenoptera; family Formicidae; genus Formica; species Formica aserva. The sequence goes on from JAXRKO010001301.1 coordinate 4,119, forward strand.
TCTAATTAAAAAGTTATTTTATACTTAAATTAATTTTTTTAATTAAAAATTTTTTTCACTTAAATATATTCCACTATTTTGATCACAATCCAATTTTTAATATCAGAAATAATAATAAATGAATTTTGTAATATAAATTTTTATTAATTGGCGCAATATTTTTGTATCACTATTTTTGTAGAAAATTAAAACAACTATTTTGTAAAAGTTTTGTAAAAGGTTTTTAATTTAAATATGACAGTGTTTTTGTATTAAAATAACACTATTTTATATACGTTTTTTTTATAGCGAAAGGCGCTTGTGCGCGTGCACTTGGCGCCTTTTTTTATAAATGTTACAAGAGTATAAAAATATAACATGTAATATATCTAATATATTTCTACAAGTATTTGTATGTACATGTCGATATGTATTGGCCTTAAAAGTTTATACTCGTTTAAGTTAAATTACTATTTTTTAAGTTTGTCCTTTATAACTATATACTTGTAACATTTATTGGTCATTTCAAATATCAAATTTTTAAAGATTATTTTATATTATTGGCGATTATTGTTAATGTCAGAACATTTGTACTGTTTTATATTGATCTTGATTAATTTAGATTTATTTAGATCTTTGTAAAAACGAACTCTCTTTTAGTCTCTCTACTTAATTTTCTGCACAAACTGCACAATTCAATGCTTTATGAAAAATAAATTTCTTGTCTAACCTTCATTGAGATTTCCAACGTCATCCTGGGCACTTCTGTCTGATACATTTAGTGACGTTATATGACGTGATATATGTAATCGACTAGAAATTGCTGAGCTATTTTGTTTAGCAACAGAATTTGTTGCCTGATCTATCACAGGTTGAATAAAACTTTCATCGGATGAATTGTTTGGTACATAAGATGGATCCTCATCATAAATACTTTTTGAAATGTTGTCTTGCATAGTATTATTACTATTAAGATATGCTAGGAAGAACAAAAATAGATGTTAAATGTCACAAAAATTATAGATTTTGTACTAATAAATAAGAAAATATGACCACATTTATTTGTATAATTAATTATTAATTAAATACGAAAGCATTTCAATTAAATTAAGAAATATAAATTTTATTTAAATATGAGACGATTAGCAATATAATTTGCAGCAACATAAAATAATAAATTAAATAAATAATAATACAAATGAATTAACCATCTTACCATTTTGATTCTGGTTTTGAAGCAAGTTTTGTTTCTCGTGCACATTTGGCAAAGTACGTTGTAATATTATTTTAGGTACGTTGTTAGCTAAAGAATGCTTAATATCATTAAGTACAGTAATATTTTCTACAATAGAAAGTAGAATAAAGATTTTAAAATATAATAATTAAATTAATGTTCGACACAACAAATCAAAGATATAATAGTTCAATTGGCCATTTCTAAACCTTTTAAAAATATATAGGATTAATACTGTGTGTGTTGAATGGATTATATACTACATGTACGTTTGGCAAAGTACGTTGTAATATTATTTTAGGTACGTTGTTAGCTAAAGAATGCTTAATATTATTAAGTATAGTAATATTTTCTACAATAGAAAGTAGAATAAAGATTTTAAAATATAATAATTAAATTAGTGCTCGACACAACAAATCAAAGATATTATAGTTCAATTGGCCATCTCTAAACCTTTTAAAAATATATAGGATCGATATTGTGTGTGTTGAATGGGTTATATACTACATGTACATAATTAGAAATTATATATAAAATGTATTCATATATATATATATGTATTGTACATAAGTATTATTATATGCATATACTTACTATGTTGCGCTATGACTCGACAAGTATACTTGATATTTTTATATTTTGCCACACATTTGTTTCCATGTTTTATAATGGTTTTTGATTTACAAATATGATAAATCCCGTCGTTGAATAACACGAGCGCAAACATTGCGTATGTTTGTTAATACATAATACGATATACGTGGCAATATCTATGTTCTTCTTTTTTTCATATACGCACCTCTCTCTGTTACATTAGAAAATAGTACCGAGCATTATTTTATAACATCTATTTCATATACTGAAATTTATTAAAGTCGTATCTAATTATTAGATTTACCTTCATATGATTTTCAACAAAGATTGCATAAATGACCGTTACTAATTTGCTAAGTTACTAATTGCGTCTTGCGTCACGATATGGCCTGTTGCATTGCGTTCGAATGATCCGATGATTGTACACGCACTACGCACTGTCATTGGTCACTGGCATGAAAGATGTCCCTCAACGGTTAGAGCCATGTTCCGAAATTCACTGCTAGTAAGGTTATATATAAGAAGGTTAAGTCATAAGTCTTTCGCAATCCATAATACAATGCAAAGAATCGATTGTGCGCAATCGCTATTGAAAAGAGATGCTAAATATTAAAAAGAGATGCTAAATAAGGTAAACTATATTATTGACTCTCGCGGCTTTTCGCAATGCATCATGGGTTGCACAAGTAGATACATACATTAAGTGCCGGTCTACAATAGGCGATTTAAGCCCTAAGCCTTATGACTTAACCTCTAAACTGTGACGTATTTCCGGCCTTAAACATTTTTCGCGCTGCCTTAAGCCCTAATCTCTAAGCCCTAAGCGAGTTGGCCAACTCCCATCTTTTAAAGCTTAGAGCTTGAGGCTAGGATCGATGTAATTTTTCTCTTAAAACAAAGGCTAAATCTTAAATCATCTATTGTAGACCGGCACTAAATATAATGACCTAATTTTCTTATATATAACCCTAACTGCTAGTACTGAAAATATATAATATACGTAACGTGAACTATAGATTTCCAGTACTAGCAATGAATTTTGGAATGCGGCCTAGGTATACGCATAATGGCATTGAAGAATAGGACAACCAATCAAAATTTTTGTCCAGAATGTAGCGACACTTTAAATGTAGCATTAGTCACTGTCTATGACAAAAATGAAAACAAAATTAAAAAATTTGTAAATATAATATGAAACTTTGTAAATTAATAAAAATATGTAATACATAATAAACTGATAATAAAAAAACAATTTCTACGCTAATTAAGTAGCAAAGGAAGATTAAATGCTGTGAATAAGAAATTGAAAAACATTATTAATAAGGAAATATATAGAAATAATTATTATTTGTATTGCAAATTATAAAAACAATGTTCCTGACACGATCTTATATTTAAAATCGTCTTAAGTTTATTATAAAATGCTATATAATAATATTAAACAGCATTTGCATCGTCTTCAGGTGACAGTTAACCTGTTCTGTTACATCATGTGGAAGAAAATCTTCTTACATCATGAGAGAAGCCATATTGCTTCTTGTATCTTAGGCAAATTTCTAATTGGTCAAAGGAAATGACTACTGAGGATGATGTGTGTACATACAGTTGTGGACAAATTTGGCCTGACACTAGCATTAACCGCGCGTTTTAAGGTGCCATTACATGGAGCGCGGAAACGCGGATTAGCGTAACGCGGAACGAGAGTGAAACCAATCGCGAGCATTCTGCAATTTTTGTTATGCTTGCGATTGGTTCCCTTCTCGTTCCGCGTCACGCTAATCCGCGTTTCCGCGCTTTATGTAATGGCACCCTTAGCGTCAAAATATTTTCACTTTACATTTGTCGCTTATATCAAGGTAACCGCTGATGATAAAAATATTATTCAAAAAACATTGCGTTGTAATCTGAGCTATTGAAATTACGATTTTATTTGTACCTGTAATATATCTGCGATTATTATAAGGCAGCGCGCGTGAAGCGTGCGAACGCGAGCGCCGGACAAATTCTTATTTTCATTAAACGCTTATATCTGGTCAACCGCAAATGATATAAAGATGATTCAAAAAGCACTGCATTGCTTGTATTCTGTGCTATTAGAATTACTCGATTTTGTTCGTGCAAGCAATAGATCACTGATTGTTGATAGCCCGCATAAATTGTGCGCGTCGATAACCGGACAAATTCTCATTTTCGTTATACGCTTATATCTCAGGAACCACTAAAGATAAAATTTTATATAAAATACATTGTGTTGCCGGTACTTTGTGTTGTTGAGATAACACGAGTCTAATGTTGGTCAAAATATATATCCGATTATTAATATGAGATTGCGGGTATAAGTTGAGACGTAACCACCAGATTCATCGACTCCGTTTGCATTTACTGCTTATATCTCGGGAACCGCTAATGACTTTATAATTATTCAAAACGATGATAAATATAACTCATGCTATTGAATTTATGCAATTACATATCATCAATAAAAATACTTGCATTACCGAGGCGGCTATTCTGGCCTATTTTATTCTTAAGATCACGATTTGCGCGGCAACGCATTTTCACACATTAAACACTTTGAAACCGGCTGATAGCAAATATCTCGAAGTATTAACAAAAGACAGTGATGTTCGTGTCGCCAATCCTGCAAATTACGCAATAATCTGATAGATGGTATAGTCGGTAACAAAACTGGCCTGGCATTAACCGCGCGTCTTGGCGCGTTAAAATATTCTCACTTTCCATTGAACGCTTATGTCTTGCCAATTGCAAATTATATAAAGGTGATTCAAGAAGCACTATATTACCCGTATTCTGCGCTATTAGAATTAATCGATTTTGGCACATAGAGAAACATAAGTAGTAAGAAAATTAACCAATCACAATCGATAATTCCATGACCGTAAGAAGAATAATCAATTTTTGTCTTCGCTATATTTTATGAAATATTATAAAATAATCAACATTTACTAAAGCAATTATTTTATTTATTGAAGAAGATCTTTCTTTTTGCAATATCTATTTCTTTCAAACGGTTAATAATGTTTCTATGATGATAATATAATATAATTTACTAAATTTGATATAAAATACATCATTGTGCAGAGTAGATATGCTATTATTAAGGACGCAGTACTTATCTTTGCATCTATTATACACTTTTGCATTTCGTCCATTGCGAACGTATATTCTTTATGTATATAAGTTATTACGCTAGTGTTTGTGCTATGGTCCCGATAAAGTACGTTGCATCAAAAGAATTACTAAAATACATGGACCGTATATTAGAAGGACATGACATTTTATGTGGTCCCGACAAAATACGATACATTCACATTGGTTTTATCTGGACGGTCCTGATAAGATACGGAACATGAAAAGTATTACAAAGACCGTCCAGCTAAGAGCCAATGGTACCGCTAAAATACGTTTCAATCAAAAAATGGTCCAGCTAAACTACGCAACATAAACATATATATATATATATATATACAGGGTGTCCAACATGTAAGTAGCCAAACGAAAGGTGGAGGTAGATTGGATCAAACTGAGTCGAAAAGTCCTGAACCATTCTTTTTTATAACGCTTAATAAAGGAGTTATTATTGAGTAAAGTCTGGCCAATCAGCGCCGATCTTTAGCCGGGCGCACGTCGGTGAGCGGCGCGCCTGGTAGTATACGGCAGCGCACACTTCACGGCGTGCGGCTCATCGACGTGCGCCCGGCTAAAGGTTGGCGCTGATTGACCAGATTTTACTCAATAATAATTCCTTTATTAAGCGTTATAAAAAAAAATGGTTCAGGACTTTTCGACTCAGTTTGACCCAATCTACCTCCACCTTTCGTTTGGCTACTTACATGTCGGACACCCTGTATATATAAGCACTACTGACGTTTGTGTCTTAAGATGGCGGCGGTGGACATGGTGGGGGTAGAGTTGGCGCCTCTCTGATAATCTAGGACTCTAGTTTTAAGATATTATTATAAATATATATAATGAAAATTTAATATTCATACATGATTACTTTCAGTTATGTAGGTTATTTAATATAATTTAGAAATCTTAAGTATTATAATAAGTATTAATGTCCTATAAATGTCCACTGGATAACCCCTGGATGTCTGTAAGATATCTGCCCTGTCTATTATATTGGATGTCCTTTGGATTTCCAGAGGACATATATATGTGCAATTAATTGTTAACATTAATTTCGTTCGATATTAATAATTGAATTTGATGCGCACATTTTCATATATCCAATATTATTATTTATTTAATATTTCATGAGAAATGTTACTGTACGTAACATTTCAAAAACGTTACAAAAAATAGTAGTCAGCCGCTAGTTCGTTTATTTACCGCTATGCGACGTGCGATCTTGTATTTGAGATTTGGTCATGAGAATTATATAAAGCTTGTAAAGAGCAACTGGCAGGAAATTAAAAATGTAATTATTTTCTATCAGTTCAATTTCTGATGCAATCTCAACATAGGGAATTCAGATATTGGATTGTTTTGAAAATATTACACGATTCAAACCCGGAAGCCAAACCTAAAATATTCATGTACAGCACGAAAACCTCAAATATTAAAGAACGTGAACTATTTTTAGTATTAGATTTTTAGTATTGGCAGTAAATAACAGAACGCAATCTTAATTTATATTTAAATTTTAGAATTTGTTCCTTTTAACGTATGAAAAATATCCCTAACATATCCTATAGAAATCCTTAAGATGTTCCACAGGATCTCCCTGGATTCTCCAGAGGCTAGTGTACGGCTATCATTTACTCTTCCTCAGGACATCCAGAGGAGATCCGAGGATTAAAATAGGATATCCTCAGGATATCCTACATGTATGTCCTGGATGCCCTTTGGACGTCCTAAGGACATCCTTGTGCTGTCTGGGTCATTTGCTATTCCTCAGGACATCCTGAGTATATCCCGGGATAAAATTTGGATATCCACAGGATATCCGTAATGTCCGTCCTGGATGTCCTTTGGATTTCCCGAGGATGTCATAGTGCTGTCTGGGTATTGTTGTCAATCCAAATAAACACAAATAATCGAATGGATATTGTGGCTGCCGTAGGTCGTCACATTAAGCACAATCCGCGATACAATAGTGCGACCCGCAACTTGGCGGCCCACGCGCTCGCGCGTCCGCGCGTATTTCCGGGCGGCGCCGCTACGCGGCGAAGGTCGAGCGAGCCAACCTGGAAGTAGAAAGCGGTCAAGCGGGGATATAAGGCGGACCCTCTGCGGAGAAATCATATATTTGTTTTTAACAACTGATTGTGAGTCCGTTTCAATTATAGAAACACCGATTCAATAATTGATTGTGACTCATGATAACAGCAAATCCGACTTCACACTACATAAAATCAATTTACTTTTCATCTGCGAAATGATAAAATTTTTTATTAAAAGGGATTATTTTTACCTATGGTAATTCCAATACTATTACAATTCCCTAACTATGGTAAATTCCAATTCAATTGCATTAAAACAGGTTTAATTATAACTTTATGAAATCGTATAATTTCGGATTGAGGTGGAAATATATCATCCAACATTAATCTCGTCTGAAGCGTACTAAATTCGATTTGACTATTTTCAATCGGTTTTAATATCGCATTTTCGGTGCAGAAATTCCGATCGATTCGGATTACATTTTTTAAAATCCGTTTTAATCGACCATTTTCGGCAGGGAGGGTACGCAGTTGTTCATGTTACGTTCGGAGAGATTAAGCTGATGTGATAATAAAGAGTTCTGTTATAAGTGGAAACCTCTCGGCTATTGCTTTCTATCCCGACAGTATCGAAAGTTATCAGAAGTTAATTTCTATTTTATATCTTAAGTAGATAATAACAAAATATTTTCACTTATTTGGACAGAAATTGTCCGAATAAGTGAAAATTGGACATTTATTTGTCCGATTTTCAAAAATCAGTTCAATACTTCAATTCCCCTGTACGGGAATCGTATTAGAAATTAAACAATTTTTTTTTATACTGAATGATTTGTCTCATTATTCTGTACATAAAAATATTACGGTAAGATTATCGAAAACGATATTTTACGAGATATATTATTTTTTATATCAAAATATGTCAGATTAAAATATAAAATAACTCAAAAAGTACTTAATGAAAAAATATTTTATTGTAGTGTTTTGAAAAGCTCTCGAGATAAGCTACAAGAATCTGTAATAAAAAATACCATGTTCCATTAAAAAAAAATCACTTCCGGTCTTAATCGCTCATTTCCGGCCGGAACCGGAAGTTGAAAATATCATCATTTGATAGAGCGTACTCGATTTATAAAATAGATATTTTTTTATTTTAAGATAACCACTTCCATAGTTTTTAAATGGGTGGTACGGGTATTCTGGGACACCCAGTATATATATTTCAATTTCTATTTAATATTATATTAAATATAATATTTCGTTAAAATAATTGAATATTATTAGGTGTACAAATAAGTTTCCGCCGTTTTTTATCAAAAATTGGGCATTTATTGTGAAAGAACGGAACCTAATGTTTTATTTGAAGTATTGTCCATCGCTTGCCACTACTTTTTCCCATCTTTCTGACAGCATACGGATACCGCGTCGGAAGAATGCTTCATCTTTTGAGGCTATCCACGAATCAACCCAATTTTTGGTATCTTCATATGATATGAAGTGTTGCTCAGACAGGCCATGCGCCATCGATCTAAACATGTGGAAATCAGAAGGAGCAATGTCTGGTGAATACGGCGGGTGGGGTAAAACTTCCCAATTGAGTGTTTCCAAATAGGTTTTGACCGGCGCCGCAACATGTGGACGAGCATTACCATGCAGGAGAATAACTTTGTCGTGTCTGGAGTAGTGGGCGCGCTTTTCCTTGAGTGCTCGACTCAATCTCATCAATTGTGTTCGGTAGACAGCCCCAGTAATGGTTTCTTTCGGTTTGAGCAACTCATAATACACGACACCAAGCTGATCCCACCAAATGCATAACAAGAGTTTTTTTCCATGAATATTTGGCTTAGCTGTAGATGTTGAAGCATGGCCAGATGGTCCCCATGATTTCTTCCTTTTTGGATTATCATAGTGGATCCATTTTTCATCACCAGTGACTATACGGTGCAGAAACCTTTCGTTTGAAAACCCTTTCGTTTATGCCTGGCAAGCAGCATTTCACATGTGAACAATCGGCGTTCAACGTTTCTCGGCGTCAGTTCATATGGAACCCAATTTCCTTGTTTTTGAATCAATCCCAATGATTTCAACTGATGTGAAATTGCTTGTTGAGTCACTCCCAATGTAAGTGCAAGTTCTTCTTGCGTTTGGCACGAATCTTGATCCAATAATGCTTCCAATTCCGCGTCTTCATACACTTTCGGCCTTCCGCTACGTTCTTTGTCTTCGATGTCAAATTCACCGTTCTTAAACTTTTGAAACCACTCACGACAACTTCTCTCACTTAAGGCAGCCTCACCATATGCTTCTACAAGCAATCGACTCAGCTGCAGATTTCTTCAAATTGAAGAAGTAAATCAAAAGTTCCCGCAAATGACGCTTATTCGGCTCAAAACTTGACATTTTCGCACACAAAAGAATATATTATACTGATAAAAAATCACTAATATTTTAAGGTTATGTTATTGACTGATGTCCAATCTTACGATAAGGACATCTGACAATTTTAACCATAACTTACTGGTGGCGCCAACTTTTGTCAAACGGCGGAAACTTATTTGTACACCTAATATATTATTACATTATTTTCAGCAAAAATAAATCTTATGATATTTGATCAAGATTTGTAATCATGTATTAATATACGAATTGAGAAGAAAATTTTCGGTACATTTTACTAAAATAATCTTTCTATTAAACACAAGTAAAGTATGCAAAAAAAATTAATTTATTTCAAGATGATTTGCAAGAAAAAGAAAAGAAAAGCTCATGTGATTTTTCACTTCTATAATTCAATACGTGGCAATGACTGATCAGAGATCTTAATATCTTAAAAATAAGAAAAAAGATACTATAAACGTACATAGAAACACTTACAAAACAAAGCCTCCTTAATTCTTGTTCCATAAAAGGAGATTTTCATCCCTCTAGTTCCTTTCCAACTAACTTGTCTTGCAAGTTCATTGTGCAATACGATGGATATAAGACAAGTAGCAGCATTCCACTGATCAGAATCATCAGGAATATGTGCATTAAGGTAGCTGACCTTGAAAACACATAAAATAAATGCTAAACTATGTAAGAAGAGTTCATATATTGTAGAATATATAAATAAATATCTAGAGATGTTAGCTGCACTTACAAACTGAGAATATGCAATTTTATCCTTCAAAAATTCGTTGAATGCTTCAAATGACTTCTCATCTCGTAATGGAAAGGGGGGGGGGGGGCAATTTTCGGGTCTCATTATGATAGCTTCACTAGGAAATATTTCATTTAAGATGCGGCGTTGGTTCATTAGTACTATGTCAAGTTTACTTGACATATCTCGAAGTAAATCTCTATCAAGATTAGATACAACTGGTCCTGCAAAAATATAAATTAATGGTCAGAAAGTGTAACATATGTAAAGACTGCAGTTATATAAATTAGAACAAAAAAAAGTCATTACCATGAAGCTCCTTTAAATGGCTTAATATCGTCGTCAGCAAATCATGATCTGCATTCGATAAACCTGAAATGTGTGTGTGAACATAATATTAATATATATTAATATATATTAGGAAAAAAAGTAGTATGTGTATGTGTGAAAACCATTTCTCAAGAGTGAGATCGTCGGGAAAATCATATATTACCGTGGAATGATGGTGAATTTGGAGATGCTCTATTCTGATTACCTACTAACATTAAAGTCCTTTCTTTTCCTAAAACGCTATCTTCAATTTTATCTTTTGGAGTTTCGAAGTGTATTATATACTACTCAAAAGAAAATAGGGAACACTTTTTATACCTTAAAAATTGGGCTATTTTCAAACCGCTGAAACTCGACGAATAAACATCGTAGACAAAAATTAAAAAAGTATTTTAAAGCTTGAAGTTTCAACTTTAACGCATTATCGGTGATTTTTTTAAATTTTTGTATCTTCCTTGTGTTGTGCTTTAAAAAAGAACACATTGTTTTGTTCCTTAAAATTAGGTACACTTTGACACTCTGCAGCTCCATAAAAAAATTTCTCTCGAATAATTCAACTCAAGCTCCACAAACTACAACATTTTTCCTACAAAATGCTTTTTTAAAATTTTTCCTACGATTCTTTTTGACCGAGCTGTACGATTTTAAAACTAAACCTGTCTTTTTTAGAAATGATGTCGATACTCGGCGAAAAATCATCGTAGACAAAAAATTAAAAAAGCATTTTGAAGCTTGAAGTTTCAACTTTAACGCGCTATCGATGGTTTTAAAAAACTTTTTTATCTTCCTTGTTCTACGCTTTATAAAAGAACACATTGTTTTGTTCCTTAAATTAGCTTTTTTTAAATTATCTTTGACACTCTGTAGCTCGATAAAAAAATTTCTCTCGAATAATTCAACTCAAGCGCCACAAATTACAACATGACTACGAGATGACTTTGCTTTGTTAACGTTCCTTGGAAAAGCATTTTGTTTTCTCCCTAAGAGATCATGGTGCATATGTACATACAGTGTACTCATCGAAAAACTGTCTGACATTATAAGTTGTTTATTATCATCCATAGTCAATTGAGGAGACAAGCACTTTTGAGAAACTGTAACAGTCCACAAAATAAATTATGTAAGAAACAGAAGAAACGGAAGCATTTGTATAATAATTAATATAAAAAATCGCTATTACTTGGAAATTAATTAACTTACTATCAAAAGAATTACGACAATTTTCTTTGTCTAAAGGGTGAAAAATTCTGTGCAATTTTTGGAGAGGTTTGGTCTTTTCCAATTGCAATGGCTCTGCGGTCACAAATTTTTCCGACATTTGTGTGCTGCAACCTTTAGGAGATAAGTATCTTTGTTGTACAACTAAAATTATAAAAAGCCTGTAAGATTGTAAAATTATAAAAGAGACTGTAAAAAGACTATTACTAGAATTTTATAGACACAAAAATAACATGTAGAAATATATACATCATTCACTAAAGAATGCTGCTTTATCGGATTTTCGTCTAATGCAGTATTATAATAAGTTTAGGTTAAAAAACTTAAAGATTTAATACGTGACTCATTACGGGAGAATAATTTTCCAACAGATGTGTCTTTTTGTTGACATATAGCTGATGTTTTCATAGATCTGTTTTTAAGAAGTACTTTTAATTTATTTGGAAGAAGAGAATTTGGTGCAGGTACTTCACTACTTGTACCACTCGGGATGTTTGATGGAGATTTGTCTATTTCTTCATCTTCGGAAGATGATATGTATCTTTTGTTCTTTTTTCTCTTTCTTGGTTGATCATAATCTGTTTCTGCTTCTCTCCGAGCAACTTCTCTCTCTAGAACGGTTTTAACCGCTTTGAGAGCAGTATTGTAGGTACCTACAAATGAGAAAATGCGTAAAAATATTATACATAGATATACATGATACTGAAACTCATTTTTTAATGAAACGAAAGGCAGTTACATTTTAAGTATACTCTGTTACTGAAAAAACGCAAAATATATGATAACACATCTCCGAAAGTTACACACTTACTATAGTAATGATGGAATTGAAGATTATAAATATTCCAATCTTGTCCTGGATCTATTTTTGACATAACCAAACGGGTAGTTTTAAGCTTATCTTTTTTATGTGGATATTTGCACTTAGTATTATTATCAAGCAGCCATTTGGAAAGAATTACTTCTACTAGCGTTTGAGTTTCATCACATGAATCATCAAATTCAACAACTGCAAACTGAAAAGAACAATAAAACATTAGGCTACAAGACAATATAACTTGTAGAATAAAATATAATTAAAAAATAGTAATTGTTCTTACTAGAGCATTCTACTGATTGTTGCAGTGTACAAGAGGAATGCATACAAATGTTTCCTTATTATCCGGAAAAAGAACATATTTACAAAAAAAATGTTTAATTTTATAAGCTGTTCTGTGACTTTGTAAAAGAGAAACTTTTATAATTCCAAGTTCAGAAGATGCAATAGGAAAATTATAATAATCTTCTTGTTCTAAAAACTTATATCCCATTAGGAAAATCCGATTCTGAGGTGTTCGGATAATATTATTCAAGATTACGATATCTCCATATTTAGTTTTGAACCAGAGTGAAGCGAGGGGGGGATTTAAGGCGGGAGGAGGCATGAACCAAGCATCCATCTCTTCCGTGGCAGCGGCACTGTCGTGTCTGTGTAGGGCGTTTACACACTTCCTCAGCCCGACAAATAATTGTTAGAAAACAACATTTGTGGGTCTGAAAAAATATGCGAGGTACAAGTGGCTGAATCGGGAATCGAACCCGAGTCTTTCGCTTTCCGGGCAACTGCTCTTACCACTGAGCTATTCAGACCTCGCACCTTACGCCACTCTAACACAGTACATACGAATCCAGAGCGATGTTGGAAGCTGTTTGCCTCGTTTTTAGTAAGAGTAACACCATATAAAACAATCTGAAATTGTTCTCCCTCAAAATTGTTATCTCCAAAATTATTATACTGATTTTTGAACAAAATTTTATTGGGCTCATCTGTGTCCTTCTTTGGAACGAGCCGTCCTCTGCTTTCTACATCACGTCTAATTAACTGGTGTAAAGGCTTGTAAGTAGATATCAAATATCGTTTTAAGATGCCCATAAAGTTTCATTACTTAAAAGCACTAAATGATTCCAAACTTCCATAGTTTCGACATTCATCGACTAAATGAATCAGACAATGAACATTGTAAACAACGAAACATTTACCAAAAATCTGGGAAGAGTGCTTTACAAATTCTTTTAAAATTTCTTCAGCAGCATTGAGCATAATTGGATTTTGTACTAGAGTTGGACTGGACAGTATATATATTCCACTATGTAGAAGTAAGTAATTCTTATATGTGTTGGAAGGTAGAGTGTTCTTAAAGATTCGCACACCATCATACAGTAAGATACGCCGCAGTTCTGTTGCTTTATACTTAAATATTTCATAGAAAGATCGAGGTCGATAATTGAACTCCATAGGCACCCAAGGACCACAACGTAACTGATATGGTTTTATAATAATATAAAAGATTTGTGTTAAAAATAAGAGTTTTATTACGACACAAGCGTTATAACGACACGAGCGTTATAACGACACACGACAAGAGCTTTACGACATACAGCAATACGCGACCGTTCGTCACGGCTGCCGGAGCAGGAGAGAGCTACTTTGGGCGGAAAAATCCTGATTTACAAGGCTTGCGCATGAGTAGTAATCGATCTAGATTTATCGAGAATATTTCTTTTGTATCGTCACGTCCGAAGAGCCAGTTTTCGTAAATAGACAATATATAAGTCAAGCCGCTATCTGTCTCGCTCCAAACAAGCATGCACACATACATACACTCACACTATGAAACACGAATAAACGTTAATATTCAACACTCCCGCCGTGCTTCATATCGCTAATACATAGTTTTGATTTGAGGGTATGAAAACGGTTTCTTGGCAGAACTTTTATGAGCAGATCTGTCAACTGATTCTCAGTACATATATATTTAACATCTATATCATTAATTTCAACATTTTCTTTAATAAAATGGAACGTAATATCTATGTGCTTGGTACGCTTATGGAATTCAGAATTTCTTATCAGTTTAATAGAACTTTGATTGTCAATATAGAGTACAGTAGGAGAAGACATTTTACAGTCTAGATCATTTAATAATTGACA
>JAXRKO010001302.1:0-18729 GCA_037039905.1 Formica aserva
TAACACATCAAGGAAATTGAGGAACAACGCTTCTCGGCACACAGAGCTAAGATCGCTATGTACGCAAGTTTCCTTCGTTCGGAACGACTTAGTTACGTGCCTGTAAGCGAGATTTGCCGAAAATTTTCATAACACATCAAGGAAATTGAGGAACAACGCTTCTCGGCACACAGAGCTAAGATCGCTATGTACGCAAGTTTCCTTCGTTCGGAACGACTTAGTTACGTGCCTGTAAGCGAGATTTGCCGAAAATTTTCATAACACATCAAGGAAATTGAGGAACAACGCTTCTCGGCACACAGAGCTAAGATCGCTATGTACGCAAGTTTCCTTCGTTCGGAACGACTTAGTTACGTACCTGTAAGTGAGATTTGCCGAAAGTTTTCATAACACATCAAGGAAATTGAGGAACAACGCTTCTCGGCTCACAAAGCTAAGATGGAATGTACGCAAGTTTCCTTCGTTCGGAACGACTTAGTTACGTGCCTGTAAGCGAGATTTGCCGAAAATTTTCATAACACATCAAGGAAATTGAGGAACAACGCTTCTCGGCACACAGAGCTAAGATCGCTATGTACGCAAGTTTCCTTCGTTCGGAACGACTTAGTTACGTACCTGTAAGTGAGATATACCGAAAGTTTTCATAACACATCAAGGAAATTGAGGAACAACGCTTCTCGGCTTACAAAGCTAAGATCGAATGTACGCAAGTTTCCTTCGTTCGGAACGACTTAGTTACGTGCCTGTAAGCGAGATTTGCCGAAAATTTTCATAACACATCAAGGAAATTGAGGAACAACGCTTCTCGGCACACAGAGCTAAGATCGCTATGTACGCAAGTTTCCTTCGTTCGGAACGACTTAGTTACGTACCTGTAAGTGAGATATACCGAAAATTTTCATAACACATCAAGGAAATTGAGGAACAACGCTTCTCGGCACACAGAGCTAAGATCGCTATGTACGCAAGTTTCCTTCGTTCGGAACGACTTAGTTACGTGCCTGTAAGCGAGATTTGCCGAAAATTTTCATAACACATCAAGGAAATTGAGGAACAACGCTTCTCGGCACACAGAGCTAAGATCGCTATGTACGCAAGTTTCCTTCGTTCGGAACGACTTAGTTACGTGCCTGTAAGCGAGATTTGCCGAAAATTTTCATAACACATCAAGGAAATTGAGGAACAACGCTTCTCGGCACACAGAGCTAAGATCGCTATGTACGCAAGTTTCCTTCGTTCGGAACGACTTAGTTACGTGCCTGTAAGCGAGATTTGCCGAAAATTTTCATAACACATCAAGGAAATTGAGGAACAACGCTTCTCGGCACACAGAGCTAAGATCGCTATGTACGCAAGTTTCCTTCGTTCGGAACGACTTAGTTACGTGCCTGTAAGTGAGATTTGCCGAAAATTTTCATAACACATCAAGGAAATTGAGGAACAACGCTTCTCGGCACACAGAGCTAAGATGGCTATGTACGCAAGTTTCCTTCGTTCGGAACGACTTAGTTACGTGCCTGTAAGCGAGATTTGCCGAAAATTTTCATAACACATCAAGGAAATTGAGGAACAACGCTTCTCGGCACACAGAGCTAAGATCGCTATGTACGCAAGTTTCCTTCGTTCGGAACGACTTAGTTACGTACCTGTAAGTGAGATATACCGAAAGTTTTCATAACACATCAAGGAAATTGAGGAACAACGCTTCTCGGCACACAGAGCTAAGATGGAAGTGTACGCAAGTTTCCTTCGTTCGGAACGACTTAGTTACGTGCCTGTAAGCGAGATTTGCCGAAAATTTTCATAACACATCAAGGAAATTGAGGAACAACGCTTCTCGGCACACAGAGCTAAGATCGCTATGTACGCAAGTTTCCTTCGTTCGGAACGACTTAGTTACGTGCCTGTAAGTGAGATTTGCCGAAAATTTTCATAACACATCAAGGAAATTGAGGAACAACGCTTCTCGGCACACAGAGCTAAGATCGCTATGTACGCAAGTTTCCTTCGTTCGGAACGACTTAGTTACGTGCCTGTAAGTGAGATTTGCCGAAAATTTTCATAACACATCAAGGAAATTGAGGAACAACGCTTCTCGGCACACAGAGCTAAGATCGCTATGTACGCAAGTTTCCTTCGTTCGGAACGACTTAGTTACGTGCCTGTAAGTGAGATTTGCCGAAAATTTTCATAACACATCAAGGAAATTGAGGAACAACGCTTCTCGGCACACAGAGCTAAGATCGCTATGTACGCAAGTTTCCTTCGTTCGGAACGACTTAGTTACGTGCCTGTAAGCGAGATTTGCCGAAAATTTTCATAACACATCAAGGAAATTGAGGAACAACGCTTCTCGGCACACAGAGCTAAGATCGCTATGTACGCAAGTTTCCTTCGTTCGGAACGACTTAGTTACGTACCTGTAAGTGAGATTTGCCGAAAATTTTCATAACACATCAAGGAAATTGAGGAACAACGCTTCTCGGCACACAGAGCTAAGATCGCTATGTACGCAAGTTTCCTTCGTTCGGAACGACTTAGTTACGTGCCTGTAAGTGAGATTTGCCGAAAATTTTCATAACACATCAAGGAAATTGAGGAACAACGCTTCTCGGCACACAGAGCTAAGATCGCTATGTACGCAAGTTTCCTTCGTTCGGAACGACTTAGTTACGTACCTGTAAGTGAGATATACCGAAAGTTTTCATAACACATCAAGGAAATTGAGGAACAACGCTTCTCGGCTCACAGAGCTAAGATCGCTATGTACGCAAGTTTCCTTCGTTCGGAACGACTTAGTTACGTGCCTGTAAGTGAGATTTGCCGAAAATTTTCATAACACATCAAGGAAATTGAGGAACAACGCTTCTCGGCACACAGAGCTAAGATCGCTATGTACGCAAGTTTCCTTCGTTCGGAACGACTTAGTTACGTGCCTGTAAGCGAGATTTGCCGAAAATTTTCATAACACATCAAGGAAATTGAGGAACAACGCTTCTCGGCACACAGAGCTAAGATCGCTATGTACGCAAGTTTCCTTCGTTCGGAACGACTTAGTTACGTGCCTGTAAGTGAGATTTGCCGAAAATTTTCATAACACATCAAGGAAATTGAGGAACAACGCTTCTCGGCACACAGAGCTAAGATCGCTATGTACGCAAGTTTCCTTCGTTCGGAACGACTTAGTTACGTGCCTGTAAGTGAGATTTGCCGAAAGTTTTCATAACACATCAAGGAAATTGAGGAACAACGCTTCTCGGCACACAGAGCTAAGATCGCTATGTACGCAAGTTTCCTTCGTTCGGAACGACTTAGTTACGTGCCTGTAAGTGAGATATGCCGAAAATTTTCATAACACATCAAGGAAATTGAGGAACAACGCTTCTCGGCTCACAGAGCTAAGATCGCTATGTACGCAAGTTTCCTTCGTTCGGAACGACTTAGTTACGTGCCTGTAAGTGAGATTTGCCGAAAATTTTCATAACACATCAAGGAAATTGAGGAACAACGCTTCTCGGCACACAGAGCTAAGATCGCTATGTACGCAAGTTTCCTTCGTTCGGAACGACTTAGTTACGTACCTGTAAGCGAGATTTGCCGAAAATTTTCATAACACATCAAGGAAATTGAGGAACAACGCTTCTCGGCACACAGAGCTAAGATCGCTATGTACGCAAGTTTCCTTCGTTCGGAACGACTTAGTTACGTACCTGTAAGTGAGATATACCGAAAGTTTTCATAACACATCAAGGAAATTGAGGAACAACGCTTCTCGGCTCACAGAGCTAAGATCGCTATGTACGCAAGTTTCCTTCGTTCGGAACGACTTAGTTACGTGCCTGTAAGCGAGATTTGCCGAAAATTTTCATAACACATCAAGGAAATTGAGGAACAACGCTTCTCGGCACACAGAGCTAAGATCGCTATGTACGCAAGTTTCCTTCGTTCGGAACGACTTAGTTACGTGCCTGTAAGCGAGATTTGCCGAAAATTTTCATAACACATCAAGGAAATTGAGGAACAACGCTTCTCGGCACACAGAGCTAAGATCGCTATGTACGCAAGTTTCCTTCGTTCGGAACGACTTAGTTACGTACCTGTAAGTGAGATATACCGAAAGTTTTCATAACACATCAAGAAAATTGAGGAACAACGCTTCTCGGCTTACAAAGCTAAGATGGAAGTGTACGCAAGTTTCCTTCGTTCGGAACGACTTAGTTACGTGCCTGTAAGCGAGATTTGCCGAAAATTTTCATAACACATCAAGGAAATTGAGGAACAACGCTTCTCGGCACACAGAGCTAAGATCGCTATGTACGCAAGTTTCCTTCGTTCGGAACGACTTAGTTACGTACCTGTAAGTGAGATATACCGAAAATTTTCATAACACATCAAGGAAATTGAGGAACAACGCTTCTCGGCACACAGAGCTAAGATCGCTATGTACGCAAGTTTCCTTCGTTCGGAACGACTTAGTTACGTGCCTGTAAGTGAGATTTGCCGAAAATTTTCATAACACATCAAGGAAATTGAGGAACAACGCTTCTCGGCTCACAGAGCTAAGATGGAATGTACGCAAGTTTCCTTCGTTCGGAACGACTTAGTTACGTGTGTTACGTCCTGGTGACTCCACGATTCCTTCCTTCCACGAAGTTGCGGCAATGATAATCGATCGGTGATAGAAATGAGTCGTTCGGTAAATAGAGCATCTTGCGTCACACATTCCTTAAACATTTAGTCACTTATCAATATCTATATCTACGAGTAACCGTGAGAAAGACGCGACGAAACCGCGCCGGTCGCCTAAAAACAAATAAAAACCAGTAGATACCCTCGCAGTGGAATTCTCCAACGCTGATAACGAAAAGATAATAAAATTCTCACAAAATATCCGATGAATACAACTAAATCAATAATGACGAAACTTCTGTGACGTCACATTTGGACTTTGTCTAAATCAAATCACGGGCGTAAGGGAAACCTAGAGCTCAAGGGACTCTGAACTGATCACCAATCGACGATCGTCATGAGTGAAAATTTGAAAAGTAGGAGAAACACCCCGCCTAATGAGGACACTGGCACAACTTTTAATTCGTTAAAGTTTTGGAAGATTCCCACTCTTAGAAATTAGAATACACCCCGAAAAGAGAGATATAAAAAGAGGACTCGAAGGGGCATACGATCACTCACTTACGCACTTATTCTCCGGTCTTCAGCTTCACGCAGTCTTACTCTGTGCTTTTGCACCGTAATTCGCGAGTTAGGCACTTGTGCCACCAGTGTCCTCACTTGGCATCATCTCCAGAGCAACCACGAATCGAACATCGGATTGCCGACATGAGACACAGAGCGAAACACCGTATAAAAATTCGCCACCCCTCCACCTCTGAATTACTATTGAAAAAAGTAAGTTTAATTGAATAATTTTTCTTTTCCTTCTTTTTGTCTTGTTTCTTATTTAAATCAAAACTTTCCGAAGAATGTTTCATTCTTTTAAATCATCAACCCGTTTCGGTAATAAGTCTTAGAAAATTTTAAATCCTGATCTTAATCTAACACATATGCGAGCGACCAATTTTATATTTCTGACCGTTCTTAACATATACACTTATTTACTCATACATATTGATTTTGATTTTATGTTTTTATCCTTTAATCAAATATATTTTTATATTGTATCACCCAGTCAGATTCTAAATTTAACAGTAAAATCATTCCACTGCATTTCTGACTGATGTCCTCCGTATTGATGTAACACCCGCGAATCAAAAAACACACATACACATGTACACTCACCGAGAAATTATAATCAACAATATTTTATTTTAATTTTTTATATAATCATGTATATCCACCATTTATTTTAAAATGAATAAATTTACATTTGTTAATTTAAAAATCAAAATAACTCTTTATTAAACCCCCCACTCATTCCTCTAGTCGAAAGATCGCACTTGGTCCCATCCCGCGTAAAAGAGATTAAATTCTCTTACCAAAAAGGGACCACCGAACGAACGTCTGAATAATCAGCGTAACAGCGACTCAGTCGTTTACCTGCTTTTCAGACCTGTTGGTTCGTTCGACCCGATTCCAAACGCCACGAGACGTTTAATTTCGGGAAAATTAAAGATAGTTGTTGCGCCCTTCCGTCGACTCATCCTTCCCCGAGTCTGGACGTAACATACTGCTCTTTAAAATTTGGGGGCTCGTCCGGGATTGTAATGTGCGATCTTTTAAACTGGAATGAGTAAAGGGACAAGAGGTACAGCTGATAAAGACGAAGTAGAACGAAATTTTCAGCTTGCTCAAGACACATACAATCGAACAAAATCTAACAAATCAGAAACACATCACACTTCCACTCCTAATAAAACTACTAAAAACATTAATTTTTCATTAGACGAAACCGTAATTGAAAAAGATTTTGAGAAAAAGTTTAGCGAAACAGCGGCCGAGTCTCATTTTGCCGATTCCTGCGATAAGACTATTATACCTGAATTTAATAAATACGAAAAAAAGAAAAACCCGAGCGGTACCGGCGGCAACATGACTCAAAATAATCCTTTCGCTACTTTGAAATACGCGGTCGAAGCCGTCCCTTATTTTGACGGTCAAAATATTCCATTAAATTATTTTATCGAGGGATGTGAAGAAGCGAAATCTATGTTGCCTAGTGAGGCTGAATCACAGTTTACCAAAATAATAAGAACCAGGATAATAGGGGAGGCTCGCCGAACTATACAAGGTCAAGATTTTGATAGCGTTTCTCAATTAACTAAATATTTAAAACAAATTTATGGACCAGCAAAAAACGTTTATCAATTACAAGGGGAATTGGGTTGTATATATCAAAAGGGTGACGAAGATGTAATTACTTATGCAAATAGAGTAAAGATTCTTGGAAAACAAATTTTAGAAACATATAGAAGTTCGGGAAACGTGTCGTCTGACCAAAATATTAAAGCATCATTAGAAAAGGACATGTGCAAGTGCTTTATTAGAGGGTTAAAACCAGAGATCGAACAACGAGTTGCAAGAAATTTATTAAATGTACAAGAAACTGCAGCCGACGCTTTAAGGATAGAGAGAGAGCTCCGAGAAATGACAAATTTACGACAGGGAATAGATAACAGTTCAGGTAGACAGAAAACTAACAGTCTAAAGGAAATTTGTCAAATCTGTTATAAGGAAGGGCACGTAGGCAGTAACTGCAAGAAATATTTACAAACATCTCAACAAGTTAACAACCAGATTGATTTAGGAACCGCAATATTAGTATGTCAAATTTGTAAAAAACGTGGGCATGGAGCAGAGAAATGCCGCTTTCGCGATCCACAACAACGCCGACCGGTAAACGTAGTTCAAGGGAAAATAATAACTTGTCAATTATGCTTAAAATCCGGTCATGATGCAAAATCTTGCCGACAGAATAATACAACCAATAACAATAAAATCTCGGTAATTTGTCAATGGTGCGAAAGACCCGGCCATTCTGCAAATAATTGCTGGAAGAAACAGAACGAACAACGTTATGCGGGAAATAAAACTCGCGTAACTTGTCAAATTTGCAACAACTTCGGACACATTGCTAAAGATTGTCGATCAAAACTAAACCAGCAAACGGGATCTAGGAATTCTTTATTCTGCCGCTATTGCAAGGAGCAAGGTCATCTTCTCGAAAATTGTCAATTACGCCATGCCAGTAATTTTCGGAAAAAAGAAAATAATCAGGGAAACTACAACGGCCCCTCGACGTCGGGTGCACAGCAGGGGTCCGAACGAGAGCCGCACCCGTCCAAAACTCAGGTAGCCAAGTAGACAAGGACAGAACTACCATAAGGCCCGTGACTGTAAACCTCGACAAACATAGTCGCGTGCCTACCGTTCAAATCAACATCGATAATTTAACTACTAGTATAACTTTTATGCTAGACACGGGATCTGGACCTAATATAATTAAAGAAAATCTCGTTCCCGAAGAAATAAATATTAATTACACTAATATCCTCAAGTTGAACGGTATAAATAATTATCCTGTGTACACCTTAGGTGAAATTACATTAACTCTTTTTGAAATACCGGTTATATTTCATATTGTATCTAACGATTTTCCAATTTCACAATCCGGCATATTAGGAAACGATTTCTTTAAACAAACTTCATCGAAAATAGATTACGCACAAGGGCACTTGGATGTCTCCGGAATCAACATACCTTTCTTATCACCTGAAGCCATTATAGTAGCTCCGCGATCCGAATCATTATTTTATGTAAGAATAGAAAATCCAGAACTAAAAGTAGGATATATACCGAGACTAAAGGTGGCACATGGAATTTATTTGGGAGACACCATCGTGGAGAACGTTGCCGGAAAGGCATATTTAAACGTTATAAGTACTTTAGATGAAGAGGCGGAAGTACATGTTCCGACTTTGCGCCTAAAACCATTGAGCGAATTATTAGACGACCATGACTCAAAAATTGAGGCTCTAAATAGTTCAAAAGAACCGAGGAATAAGGAAGAAGAAACTACTTACGGATTCGACGATTATGAAAATAATATGAATATTGAAAATGAAGGTGAAAATGTGGATGAAGAAAATATTATTATCGAAGAAATTAATTATGAAGACGAAGAAAAAACCTTAAATAAAGAAGGAAATAAAAATAAAAATAAAATTAAAAATAAAGACAAGATAAAAAATAAAACTGAGAGGAAAAATAAAGAATTGAATGATTCAAAAATCTTTGGAGAGGGAAATTACCAAACCTCTTCTGAAAATCTAATAAATCCAACCATTCCTGGAGAGGGAAATTACCAAACCTCTCCTAAAAATTTAATTAATTTAAAAACCCTCGAAGAGAGAAATTACCAATCCTCTCAAGAAGGGAATAATTCTAGGATTTCGGAGGGAAATTTCCAAACCTCGTCAGAAAATTCTAGCTCCGTCGATTGCGAGGAGGAACATTATAAAACCTCACTACGTATTTCGGCAAAACCTTATTCCAAAAAGGGGAGAAGTCCTTTATCCTCCCTGGATATCAAATTTCCTAAGGTTGGATTATTTAAAGAAGAAAATGATAATGAATTAAAAACCTCTCATGTTACAATAAAAGACCTCCTTGAAGAGGCGCAAAAATATAATTTAAATATTAAAAATTCGAATCTACGAAATATGAAAAATAAAAATAAACCGTCTTCAAAAATCCTTATATCCTTGTTGAATAAATCTCAAGAAATTTTAGAAAAATTTATGCGAAAACGCAAAACAAGATATAAAAGAAAACAAGAAGTTGAAAATTATAATTTGCATAATTGTCTAACAATCTCCGAAGAAAAAGGAAAGAATCGACCCGCCGAAATCATAGAATCATTGCGATTAGAACATTTAAATGAAACAGAAAGAAAAAGCATTATAAAATTAATAACGGACAGTCAAGATCGATTTCATATTCCTGGAGAAAAATTAACCGCAACTCACATATTACAACATCGAATACCTACTACAGACGACCAACCAATAAATACTCGTCAGTATCGATTTCCGCAAATTCATAAAGAGGAAATAAACAAGCAGGTAGAAGAACTGTTAGAAGGAGGAATTGTAAAACACTCACAATCACCATATAACACGCCTATATGGATTGTACCTAAGAAAGAAGACTCCAAAGGAAATAAACGATGGAGAATGGTATTAGATTTTCGCGCTTTAAATGATAAAACTATCGGAGACGCATATCCTTTACCAAATATCGTCGATATATTAGACCAATTAGGAGGAGCTCGATATTTTTCAGTATGCGATTTAGCATCTGGATTTCATCAAATAAAAATGAACCGCGAAGATGGTCATAAAACAGCTTTCACTACTCCTTTTGGACATTACGAATTCGACCGAATGCCGTTCGGTCTAAAAAATGCTCCGGCTACTTTCCAGCGCCTAATGGACTTAGTATTAACTGGGTTACAAGGCAAAGAATTATTCGTTTATATGGACGATATTGTTATCTATGCAACGTCTTTAGAAGAACACGAAAGAAAATACAACGCTTTAATGGAACGTCTTCGAGAAGCTAATTTAAAATTACAGCCAGACAAATGCGAATTTTTAAAAACGGAAGTAACTTATCTGGGACACGTAATCAGTAAAGACGGAGTAAAACCAGATCCGAAAAAATTAGAAGCGGTACAACGATTTCCAAGACCTAAAACACCTAAGAATATTAAACAATTTTTAGGACTTGCAGGATATTACAGACGCTTTATACCGAATTTTTCAAAATTCGCCAAACCATTAACAAATTTATTAAAAAACGACACCCGCTTCGAGTGGACATCTGTGCAAGAAGAATCTTTTGAAATTTTAAAACAAAAACTGTGCGAAGAGCCAGTACTGCAATACCCAGATTTTTCCAAATCATTCATTTTAACGACCGATGCATCTGGAATAGCCGTCGGAGGAATATTATCACAAGGAGAGATAAACAAAGACCTACCGATAGCATACGCCTCACGAACCTTAACAGATAATGAATTAAAATACGATACATACGAAAAAGAAGCACTAGCTATTGTATATTGCGTTAAACATTTTCGACCATACTTATACGGAAGAAAATTCACTTTAGTTACAGATCATAAACCATTGATGTGGTTTAAAAACGCACAAGACGCAAATATGCGAATACTCCGTTGGAGATTAAAATTAGCAGAATATGATTATGAGGTTGTATACAAAGCGGGAAAAACAAACGTAAACGCAGACGCATTATCAAGAAATCCTGTAAATATCGAAGAAATAGATTGTAAAATTATAAAAAACAAGAAACTTTTAAACCCAGATAACCCTAAAGATGCACGATTAATTGCCGAACTATTAGAAAAATCCGATAGCGAAGAAGAAGAAGAAGAAGATGACGATTTCCATTTATATCTTTCCGATATGGAAGAAAACGAAGAAATAATAGCTGAAAGCGATTTATTAAATAACAATAACGATACTCTTCCATTTACACAAACAGAATTAAACGAACCAGATTATTTATCAATTACCGAAAAAGCTTTAATACACGATCCTCCTAAACAAAATAAAATTCAAACAAGAAGCCGAACTGCAAGACAAAGTATTGAGCAAAATAAAATAACCAACGAATTGCATAGTGACGAGGGAGAGATCGAAGAAATCGAAGAAAGAAATGATCCGCCTGATAAAATTTCTGACAGCGAAAAAGAAGACGAAGAGGAAAATGAACAAGATATTATTAACAAAAATTTAAAATCAAGAAAAACAAAACCTGCATTTATTGAAAATAGAATAATTCATGGTAATGTCATAGACTCTCGAGAATTATTATTTTTACGAAAAGATAATATAGTATATTTCGTCGACACCCAGGGAAGACCTTTAGACTCAGGCTCACAAAAACTTTTCGAACGAAAAGAACTTCCAAACCTAGGATCCCTTGTTCTAGGAAAGGTTAAGGCCATAAAACATAAAAATCATTATCATGTGGCTTTACCTGTCAGTGAAGAACAACGAGAAGGCCCTACAGCTACTCTTAAACAAATTGTTAAAATCTTAACAGACTTACGGAAAATAAC
Organism: Formica aserva; assembly: GCA_037039905.1. Lineage (NCBI taxonomy): Eukaryota > Metazoa > Arthropoda > Insecta > Hymenoptera > Formicidae > Formica > Formica aserva. Next base: position 11,603 of record JAXRKO010001302.1, read on the forward strand.
CGAAGATTTAAAATTAGAAACATTTAGTATTGCAAAAACCGAGTTAATTAATAATGTTCCATGGAATGACGTCAAATCACATATACAATCAATATTCACCGACGCTCCTACTAAAGTTATTATTTGCCACGGACTAATTAAATATCCACCGAAAGATTTACGTTCCGTTATAATCAGTGAAATGCATTGCTTACCGACGGGAGGACACCGGGGAGTCACAAAAACTTATAACAGAATAAAACATAATTATTACTGGGAAAACTTGAAAGCAGATGTTCAACGGTATATACAGCAATGTTTACAATGTCAATTGAAAAAACTTGTACGAGTAAAAACGAAACAACCAATGATAATCACAGACACACCAGGATCTTCTTTTGATAAAGTAGCCATGGATATCGTAGGCCCTTTACCTAAAACTGAAAGGGGAAACGAATATATTCTAACATTACAAGATCAATTAACTAAATTTTGCATGGGGATACCATTACCGAATCAAACTTCCGAAACCATCGCAGAAGCTTTTGTAGATCGATTTATTTGCGTACTTGGAGCACCAAAAGCAATATTAACAGATCAAGGCAGAAATTTCCTTAGCGATCTAATAAAGAAAATTGCAAAATTATTTAAAATTCGTAAATTTCGCACAACAGCCTTCCATCCTCAATCAAACGGATCATTAGAAAGATCACATCACGCATTAGGCGAATATTTAAAACAATACGCGAATGAACAAAAACAATGGGATAGATGGATTAGCCTTGCCATGTTTAATTATAATACGAGCGTACATGAAGCAACAAAGCACACTCCATATGAGCTGGTTTTTGGAAAGATAGCACGTGTTCCATCGAACGAACTTCTACCTCCTGGGGATAAATTAGCAAATTACGACGAATATTTAATAAATCTTGTAACTCAACTTCACGCAATTCAGGGAAATGCACGCGATAACGTTATTCAAGCTAAAATTAAATCAAAAAATTATTACGATAGAAAAATCAACCCACAAACTTTTAAACCGGGAGATCAAGTATTTTTATTAAAAGGTCCAAAACCGGGTAAATTCGGAGATCAATATACTGGGCCTCACGAAGTTCTAGAAATTTTTAATAAAAATAACGTCAAAATTAGAATAAAGAAAAATAGCCGAATTGTACATCCTAACCGCTTACGAATTTCATATATTAAACCTACTAATAAACAATTATGAGAATTTTCAGATGGACCTCAGAATTGGAAGACAAATCACGATAATAATTTTAACAAAAAAAATAATAATAATAATTGAAATTTTATCAAACAGAGTAATAGGAACAGACTTAACTTAGCAGTCACAGTATATATATTCCCGATCGTGTAAAATGAGAGAGAACATAAACGAATGCGCCATACTGTATCATTTACTTGTTAGATTAATTAATATACTAAAAACGTATATATATACATATATATACATATACATATATTATACATATATACACCCACACACATATATATTTTTAGTCTTAGACACATATAAACATTATAAATGTTACTGCGTTTAACATTAATTTAGCGGACAAAAATATTATTAGCATAATATATAGATCAATATTATAATATGCATATATAACAAAAACAGAACTATCTTTTCTGATAAAAAAAAAAATTTATATATATAAAGAAATATTACCTGATCATCTAAAAAAAAAGGGAGAAACAATGAGCTAGAAAAGTATCACAGAAGAATTATATCATCGGCTCCAGCAACCAATAGGCGATCACTATGCTACATTTAGTGATAAACTATCCAGCTTATTATTCTGCAGACAAACATGGTATTTCAACCAACAGCCAATTAAAAGAACAAGGAGAACTATTCCAGCATTTGTCAATTGACAAGTCATCTTGGCGCTCTATATCCATCAGCGCATCCACCTATAACTATTCAGCATCCGGGCAAATAAAGCCTGGACATTTTACTATGGGATTCAACATGATATCCCAATCAATGGCTAATTACTCACAGTAAATGAGAATTCAAGCCAAGTATCGAGAATCTTCCTGACAAGCTGCACCTGCGTTGTCCGGAGGACATTGATAACCAGAAAAATGGGAAGAAGAAAGAAAAACATCCTATTTCTCTCAGAGCAATAAAATTTCCAGCTGAAGATTTGAGACTACTGATGTTGGTCAGGTAAACATTATGACATATACAGTTCTTTTTTCTCTTACGCTATAAATGGGCACATATAAGAAAAGATAGTTTTGTATTAAGACTCTTTAATAAACGTATTAAATAAAAATATCATTATTAAAACAAAATTATTGTTAATACAAGAAGAATTATTGTTATTGTGAGAAAAGTTCTTGTTATTACGAGAAAATTTAAAAGAATAAGTAAAAAAAAAATATATATATATTTTTGTAAAAGGAGGACGAAAGAAAAAAAAGGTTTTTGGTGGTCGCCTTCTCTTTCCTCCTTCTTAATAAACAAATCAGCATGCACGAAACCATATACAATTAGGATACTTTAGTTAACTGCGAAAGGAAGGAATCTATTTCATTTTTGCAAATGTCGGGCTTCTCCCCAACATTTGTCTAAGGCCGGGGGTGTTACGTCCTGGTGACTCCACGATTCCTTCCTTCCACGAAGTTGCGGCAATGATAATCGATCGGTGATAGAAATGAGTCGTTCGGTAAATAGAGCATCTTGCGTCACACATTCCTTAAACATTTAGTCACTTATCAATATCTATATCTACGAGTAACCGTGAGAAAGACGCGACGAAACCGCGCCGGTCGCCTAAAAACAAATAAAAACCAGTAGATACCCTCGCAGTGGAATTCTCAAACGCTGATAACGAAAAGATAATAAAATTCTCACAAAATATCCGATGAATACAACTAAATCAATAATGACGAAACTTCTGTGACGTCACATTTGGACTTTGTCTAAATCAAATCACGGGCGTAAGGGAAACCTAGAGCTCAAGGGACTCTGAACTGATCACCAATCGACGATCGTCATGAGTGAAAATTTGAAAAGTAGGAGAAACACCCCGCCTAATGAGGACACTGGCACAACTTTTAATTCGTTAAAGTTTTGGAAGATTCCCACTCTTAGAAATTAGAATACACCCCGAAAAGAGAGATATAAAAAGAGGACTCGAAGGGGCATACGATCACTCACTTACGCACTTATTCTCCGGTCTTCAGCTTCACGCAGTCTTACTCTGTGCTTTTGCACCGTAATTCGCGAGTTAGGCACTTGTGCCACCAGTGTCCTCACTTGGCATCATCTCCAGAGCAACCACGAATCGAACATCGGATTGCCGACATGAGACACAGAGCGAAACACCGTATAAAAATTCGCCACCCCTCCACCTCTGAATTACTATTGAAAAAAGTAAGTTTAATTGAATAATTTTTCTTTTCCTTCTTTTTGTCTTGTTTCTTATTTAAATCAAAACTTTCCGAAGAATGTTTCATTCTTTTAAATCATCAACCCGTTTCGGTAATAAGTCTTAGAAAATTTTAAATCCTGATCTTAATCTAACACATATGCGAGCGACCAATTTTATATTTCTGACCGTTCTTAACATATACACTTATTTACTCATACATATTGATTTTGATTTTATGTTTTTATCCTTTAATCAAATATATTTTTATATTGTATCACCCAGTCAGATTCTAAATTTAACAGTAAAATCATTCCACTGCATTTCTGACTGATGTCTTCCGTATTGATGTAACACCCGCGAATCAAAAAACACACATACACATGTACACTCACCGAGAAATTATAATCAACAATATTTTATTTTAATTTTTTATATAATCATGTATATCCACCATTTACTTTTAAAATGAATAAATTTACATTTTGTTAATTTAAAAATCAAAATAACTCTTTATCAAACCCCCCACTCATTCCTCTAGTCGAAAGATCGCACTTGGTCCCATCCCGCGTAAAAGAGATTAAATTCTCTTACCAAAAAGGGACCACCGAACGAACGTCTGAATAATCAGCGTAACAGCGACTCAGTCGTTTACCTGCTTTTCAGACCTGTTAGTTCGTTCGACCCGATTCCAAACGCCACGAGACGTTTAATTTCGGGAAAATTAAAGATAGTTGTTGCGCCCTTCCGTCGACTCATCCTTCCCCGAGTCTGGACGTAACAAAGCGAGATTTGCCGAAAATTTTCATAACACATCAAGGAAATTGAGGAACAACGCTTCTCGGCACACAGAGCTAAGATCGCTATGTACGCAAGTTTCCTTCGTTCGGAACGACTTAGTTACGTACCTGTAAGCGAGATTTGCCGAAAATTTTCATAACACATCAAGGAAATTGAGGAACAACGCTTCTCGGCACACAGAGCTAAGATCGCTATGTACGCAAGTTTCCTTCGTTCGGAACGACTTAGTTACGTGCCTGTAAGCGAGATTTGCCGAAAATTTTCATAACACATCAAGGAAATTGAGGAACAACGCTTCTCGGCACACAGAGCTAAGATCGCTATGTACGCAAGTTTCCTTCGTTCGGAACGACTTAGTTACGTGCCTGTAAGTGAGATTTGCCGAAAATTTTCATAACACATCAAGGAAATTGAGGAACAACGCTTCTCGGCACACAGAGCTAAGATCGCTATGTACGCAAGTTTCCTTCGTTCGGAACGACTTAGTTACGTGCCTGTAAGTGAGATTTGCCGAAAATTTTCATAACACATCAAGGAAATTGAGGAACAACGCTTCTCGGCACACAGAGCTAAGATCGCTATGTACGCAAGTTTCCTTCGTTCGGAACGACTTAGTTACGTGCCTGTAAGCGAGATTTGCCGAAAATTTTCATAACACATCAAGGAAATTGAGGAACAACGCTTCTCGGCACACAGAGCTAAGATCGCTATGTACGCAAGTTTCCTTCGTTCGGAACGACTTAGTTACGTACCTGTAAGTGAGATATACCGAAAGTTTTCATAACACATCAAGGAAATTGAGGAACAACGCTTCTCGGCACACAGAGCTAAGATCGCTATGTACGCAAGTTTCCTTCGTTCGGAACGACTTAGTTACGTGCCTGTAAGTGAGATTTGCCGAAAATTTTCATAACACATCAAGGAAATTGAGGAACAACGCTTCTCGGCACACAGAGCTAAGATCGCTATGTACGCAAGTTTCCTTCGTTCGGAACGACTTAGTTACGTGCCTGTAAGTGAGATTTGCCGAAAATTTTCATAACACATCAAGGAAATTGAGGAACAACGCTTCTCGGCACACAGAGCTAAGATCGCTATGTACGCAAGTTTCCTTCGTTCGGAACGACTTAGTTACGTGCCTGTAAGTGAGATTTGCCGAAAATTTTCATAACACATCAAGGAAATTGAGGAACAACGCTTCTCGGCACACAGAGCTAAGATCGCTATGTACGCAAGTTTCCTTCGTTCGGAACGACTTAGTTACGTGCCTGTAAGTGAGATTTGCCGAAAATTTTCATAACACATCAAGGAAATTGAGGAACAACGCTTCTCGGCACACAGAGCTAAGATCGCTATGTACGCAAGTTTCCTTCGTTCGGAACGACTTAGTTACGTGCCTGTAAGTGAGATTTGCCGAAAATTTTCATAACACATCAAGGAAATTGAGGAACAACGCTTCTCGGCACACAGAGCTAAGATCGCTATGTACGCAAGTTTCCTTCGTTCGGAACGACTTAGTTACGTACCTGTAAGTGAGATTTGCCGAAAATTTTCATAACACATCAAGGAAATTGAGGAACAACGCTTCTCGGCACACAGAGCTAAGATCGCTATGTACGCAAGTTTCCTTCGTTCGGAACGACTTAGTTACGTACCTGTAAGTGAGATATACCGAAAGTTTTCATAACACATCAAGGAAATTGAGGAACAACGCTTCTCGGCTCACAGAGCTAAGATCGCTATGTACGCAAGTTTCCTTCGTTCGGAACGACTTAGTTACGTGCCTGTAAGCGAGATTTGCCGAAAATTTTCATAACACATCAAGGAAATTGAGGAACAACGCTTCTCGGCACACAGAGCTAAGATCGCTATGTACGCAAGTTTCCTTCGTTCGGAACGACTTAGTTACGTGCCTGTAAGCGAGATTTGCCGAAAATTTTCATAACACATCAAGGAAATTGAGGAACAACGCTTCTCGGCACACAGAGCTAAGATCGCTATGTACGCAAGTTTCCTTCGTTCGGAACGACTTAGTTACGTGCCTGTAAGTGAGATTTGCCGAAAATTTTCATAACACATCAAGGAAATTGAGGAACAACGCTTCTCGGCACACAGAGCTAAGATCGCTATGTACGCAAGTTTCCTTCGTTCGGAACGACTTAGTTACGTGCCTGTAAGTGAGATTTGCCGAAAATTTTCATAACACATCAAGGAAATTGAGGAACAACGCTTCTCGGCACACAGAGCTAAGATCGCTATGTACGCAAGTTTCCTTCGTTCGGAACGACTTAGTTACGTGCCTGTAAGCGAGATTTGCCGAAAATTTTCATAACACATCAAGGAAATTGAGGAACAACGCTTCTCGGCACACAGAGCTAAGATCGCTATGTACGCAAGTTTCCTTCGTTCGGAACGACTTAGTTACGTGCCTGTAAGTGAGATTTGCCGAAAATTTTCATAACACATCAAGGAAATTGAGGAACAACGCTTCTCGGCACACAGAGCTAAGATCGCTATGTACGCAAGTTTCCTTCGTTCGGAACGACTTAGTTACGTACCTGTAAGTGAGATATACCGAAAGTTTTCATAACACATCAAGGAAATTGAGGAACAACGCTTCTCGGCTTACAGAGCTAAGATGGAAGTGTACGCAAGTTTCCTTCGTTCGGAACGACTTAGTTACGTGCCTGTAAGCGAGATTTGCCGAAAATTTTCATAACACATCAAGGAAATTGAGGAACAACGCTTCTCGGCACACAGAGCTAAGATCGCTATGTACGCAAGTTTCCTTCGTTCGGAACGACTTAGTTACGTGCCTGTAAGCGAGATTTGCCGAAAATTTTCATAACACATCAAGGAAATTGAGGAACAACGCTTCTCGGCACACAGAGCTAAGATCGCTATGTACGCAAGTTTCCTTCGTTCGGAACGACTTAGTTT
>JAXRKO010001303.1:0-18725 GCA_037039905.1 Formica aserva
TTTCATAACACATCAAGGAAATTGAGGAACAACGCTTCTCGGCTCACAGAGCTAAGATCGCTATGTACGCAAGTTTCCTTCGTTCGGAACGACTTAGTTACGTGCCTGTAAGTGAGATTTGCCGAAAATTTTCATAACACATCAAGGAAATTGAGGAACAACGCTTCTCGGCTCACAGAGCTAAGATCGCTATGTACGCAAGTTTCCTTCGTTCGGAACGACTTAGTTACGTGCCTGTAAGTGAGATTTGCCGAAAATTTTCATAACACATCAAGGAAATTGAGGAACAACGCTTCTCGGCACACAGAGCTAAGATCGCTATGTACGCAAGTTTCCTTCGTTCGGAACGACTTAGTTACGTGCCTGTAAGTGAGATTTGCCGAAAATTTTCATAACACATCAAGGAAATTGAGGAACAACGCTTCTCGGCTCACAGAGCTAAGATCGCTATGTACGCAAGTTTCCTTCGTTCGGAACGACTTAGTTACGTGCCTGTAAGTGAGATTTGCCGAAAATTTTCATAACACATCAAGGAAATTGAGGAACAACGCTTCTCGGCTCACAGAGCTAAGATCGCTATGTACGCAAGTTTCCTTCGTTCGGAACGACTTAGTTACGTGCCTGTAAGTGAGATTTGCCGAAAATTTTCATAACACATCAAGGAAATTGAGGAACAACGCTTCTCGGCTCACAGAGCTAAGATCGCTATGTACGCAAGTTTCCTTCGTTCGGAACGACTTAGTTACGTGCCTGTAAGTGAGATTTGCCGAAAATTTTCATAACACATCAAGGAAATTGAGGAACAACGCTTCTCGGCTCACAGAGCTAAGATCGCTATGTACGCAAGTTTCCTTCGTTCGGAACGACTTAGTTACGTGCCTGTAAGTGAGATTTGCCGAAAATTTTCATAACACATCAAGGAAATTGAGGAACAACGCTTCTCGGCTCACAGAGCTAAGATCGCTATGTACGCAAGTTTCCTTCGTTCGGAACGACTTAGTTACGTGCCTGTAAGTGAGATTTGCCGAAAATTTTCATAACACATCAAGGAAATTGAGGAACAACGCTTCTCGGCTCACAGAGCTAAGATCGCTATGTACGCAAGTTTCCTTCGTTCGGAACGACTTAGTTACGTGCCTGTAAGTGAGATTTGCCGAAAATTTTCATAACACATCAAGGAAATTGAGGAACAACGCTTCTCGGCTCACAGAGCTAAGATCGCTATGTACGCAAGTTTCCTTCGTTCGGAACGACTTAGTTACGTGCCTGTAAGTGAGATTTGCCGAAAATTTTCATAACACATCAAGGAAATTGAGGAACAACGCTTCTCGGCTCACAGAGCTAAGATCGCTATGTACGCAAGTTTCCTTCGTTCGGAACGACTTAGTTACGTGCCTGTAAGTGAGATTTGCCGAAAATTTTCATAACACATCAAGGAAATTGAGGAACAACGCTTCTCGGCTCACAGAGCTAAGATCGCTATGTACGCAAGTTTCCTTCGTTCGGAACGACTTAGTTACGTGCCTGTAAGTGAGATTTGCCGAAAATTTTCATAACACATCAAGGAAATTGAGGAACAACGCTTCTCGGCTCACAGAGCTAAGATCGCTATGTACGCAAGTTTCCTTCGTTCGGAACGACTTAGTTACGTGCCTGTAAGTGAGATTTGCCGAAAATTTTCATAACACATCAAGGAAATTGAGGAACAACGCTTCTCGGCTCACAGAGCTAAGATCGCTATGTACGCAAGTTTCCTTCGTTCGGAACGACTTAGTTACGTGCCTGTAAGTGAGATTTGCCGAAAATTTTCATAACACATCAAGGAAATTGAGGAACAACGCTTCTCGGCTCACAGAGCTAAGATCGCTATGTACGCAAGTTTCCTTCGTTCGGAACGACTTAGTTACGTGCCTGTAAGTGAGATTTGCCGAAAATTTTCATAACACATCAAGGAAATTGAGGAACAACGCTTCTCGGCTCACAGAGCTAAGATCGCTATGTACGCAAGTTTCCTTCGTTCGGAACGACTTAGTTACGTGCCTGTAAGTGAGATTTGCCGAAAATTTTCATAACACATCAAGGAAATTGAGGAACAACGCTTCTCGGCTCACAGAGCTAAGATCGCTATGTACGCAAGTTTCCTTCGTTCGGAACGACTTAGTTACGTGCCTGTAAGTGAGATTTGCCGAAAATTTTCATAACACATCAAGGAAATTGAGGAACAACGCTTCTCGGCTCACAGAGCTAAGATCGCTATGTACGCAAGTTTCCTTCGTTCGGAACGACTTAGTTACGTGCCTGTAAGTGAGATTTGCCGAAAATTTTCATAACACATCAAGGAAATTGAGGAACAACGCTTCTCGGCTCACAGAGCTAAGATCGCTATGTACGCAAGTTTCCTTCGTTCGGAACGACTTAGTTACGTGCCTGTAAGTGAGATTTGCCGAAAATTTTCATAACACATCAAGGAAATTGAGGAACAACGCTTCTCGGCTCACAGAGCTAAGATCGCTATGTACGCAAGTTTCCTTCGTTCGGAACGACTTAGTTACGTGCCTGTAAGTGAGATTTGCCGAAAATTTTCATAACACATCAAGGAAATTGAGGAACAACGCTTCTCGGCTCACAGAGCTAAGATCGCTATGTACGCAAGTTTCCTTCGTTCGGAACGACTTAGTTACGTGCCTGTAAGTGAGATTTGCCGAAAATTTTCATAACACATCAAGGAAATTGAGGAACAACGCTTCTCGGCTCACAGAGCTAAGATCGCTATGTACGCAAGTTTCCTTCGTTCGGAACGACTTAGTTACGTGCCTGTAAGTGAGATTTGCCGAAAATTTTCATAACACATCAAGGAAATTGAGGAACAACGCTTCTCGGCTCACAGAGCTAAGATCGCTATGTACGCAAGTTTCCTTCGTTCGGAACGACTTAGTTACGTGCCTGTAAGTGAGATTTGCCGAAAATTTTCATAACACATCAAGGAAATTGAGGAACAACGCTTCTCGGCTCACAGAGCTAAGATCGCTATGTACGCAAGTTTCCTTCGTTCGGAACGACTTAGTTACGTGCCTGTAAGTGAGATTTGCCGAAAATTTTCATAACACATCAAGGAAATTGAGGAACAACGCTTCTCGGCTCACAGAGCTAAGATCGCTATGTACGCAAGTTTCCTTCGTTCGGAACGACTTAGTTACGTGCCTGTAAGTGAGATTTGCCGAAAATTTTCATAACACATCAAGGAAATTGAGGAACAACGCTTCTCGGCTCACAGAGCTAAGATCGCTATGTACGCAAGTTTCCTTCGTTCGGAACGACTTAGTTACGTGCCTGTAAGTGAGATTTGCCGAAAATTTTCATAACACATCAAGGAAATTGAGGAACAACGCTTCTCGGCTCACAGAGCTAAGATCGCTATGTACGCAAGTTTCCTTCGTTCGGAACGACTTAGTTACGTGCCTGTAAGTGAGATTTGCCGAAAATTTTCATAACACATCAAGGAAATTGAGGAACAACGCTTCTCGGCTCACAGAGCTAAGATCGCTATGTACGCAAGTTTCCTTCGTTCGGAACGACTTAGTTACGTGCCTGTAAGTGAGATTTGCCGAAAATTTTCATAACACATCAAGGAAATTGAGGAACAACGCTTCTCGGCTCACAGAGCTAAGATCGCTATGTACGCAAGTTTCCTTCGTTCGGAACGACTTAGTTACGTGCCTGTAAGTGAGATTTGCCGAAAATTTTCATAACACATCAAGGAAATTGAGGAACAACGCTTCTCGGCTCACAGAGCTAAGATCGCTATGTACGCAAGTTTCCTTCGTTCGGAACGACTTAGTTACGTGCCTGTAAGTGAGATTTGCCGAAAATTTTCATAACACATCAAGGAAATTGAGGAACAACGCTTCTCGGCTCACAGAGCTAAGATCGCTATGTACGCAAGTTTCCTTCGTTCGGAACGACTTAGTTACGTGCCTGTAAGTGAGATTTGCCGAAAATTTTCATAACACATCAAGGAAATTGAGGAACAACGCTTCTCGGCTCACAGAGCTAAGATCGCTATGTACGCAAGTTTCCTTCGTTCGGAACGACTTAGTTACGTGCCTGTAAGTGAGATTTGCCGAAAATTTTCATAACACATCAAGGAAATTGAGGAACAACGCTTCTCGGCTCACAGAGCTAAGATCGCTATGTACGCAAGTTTCCTTCGTTCGGAACGACTTAGTTACGTGCCTGTAAGTGAGATTTGCCGAAAATTTTCATAACACATCAAGGAAATTGAGGAACAACGCTTCTCGGCTCACAGAGCTAAGATCGCTATGTACGCAAGTTTCCTTCGTTCGGAACGACTTAGTTACGTGCCTGTAAGTGAGATTTGCCGAAAATTTTCATAACACATCAAGGAAATTGAGGAACAACGCTTCTCGGCTCACAGAGCTAAGATCGCTATGTACGCAAGTTTCCTTCGTTCGGAACGACTTAGTTACGTGCCTGTAAGTGAGATTTGCCGAAAATTTTCATAACACATCAAGGAAATTGAGGAACAACGCTTCTCGGCTCACAGAGCTAAGATCGCTATGTACGCAAGTTTCCTTCGTTCGGAACGACTTAGTTACGTGCCTGTAAGTGAGATTTGCCGAAAATTTTCATAACACATCAAGGAAATTGAGGAACAACGCTTCTCGGCTCACAGAGCTAAGATCGCTATGTACGCAAGTTTCCTTCGTTCGGAACGACTTAGTTACGTGCCTGTAAGTGAGATTTGCCGAAAATTTTCATAACACATCAAGGAAATTGAGGAACAACGCTTCTCGGCTCACAGAGCTAAGATCGCTATGTACGCAAGTTTCCTTCGTTCGGAACGACTTAGTTACGTGCCTGTAAGTGAGATTTGCCGAAAATTTTCATAACACATCAAGGAAATTGAGGAACAACGCTTCTCGGCTCACAGAGCTAAGATCGCTATGTACGCAAGTTTCCTTCGTTCGGAACGACTTAGTTACGTGCCTGTAAGTGAGATTTGCCGAAAATTTTCATAACACATCAAGGAAATTGAGGAACAACGCTTCTCGGCTCACAGAGCTAAGATCGCTATGTACGCAAGTTTCCTTCGTTCGGAACGACTTAGTTACGTGCCTGTAAGTGAGATTTGCCGAAAATTTTCATAACACATCAAGGAAATTGAGGAACAACGCTTCTCGGCTCACAGAGCTAAGATCGCTATGTACGCAAGTTTCCTTCGTTCGGAACGACTTAGTTACGTGCCTGTAAGTGAGATTTGCCGAAAATTTTCATAACACATCAAGGAAATTGAGGAACAACGCTTCTCGGCTCACAGAGCTAAGATCGCTATGTACGCAAGTTTCCTTCGTTCGGAACGACTTAGTTACGTGCCTGTAAGTGAGATTTGCCGAAAATTTTCATAACACATCAAGGAAATTGAGGAACAACGCTTCTCGGCTCACAGAGCTAAGATCGCTATGTACGCAAGTTTCCTTCGTTCGGAACGACTTAGTTACGTGCCTGTAAGTGAGATTTGCCGAAAATTTTCATAACACATCAAGGAAATTGAGGAACAACGCTTCTCGGCTCACAGAGCTAAGATCGCTATGTACGCAAGTTTCCTTCGTTCGGAACGACTTAGTTACGTGCCTGTAAGTGAGATTTGCCGAAAATTTTCATAACACATCAAGGAAATTGAGGAACAACGCTTCTCGGCTCACAGAGCTAAGATCGCTATGTACGCAAGTTTCCTTCGTTCGGAACGACTTAGTTACGTGCCTGTAAGTGAGATTTGCCGAAAATTTTCATAACACATCAAGGAAATTGAGGAACAACGCTTCTCGGCTCACAGAGCTAAGATCGCTATGTACGCAAGTTTCCTTCGTTCGGAACGACTTAGTTACGTGCCTGTAAGTGAGATTTGCCGAAAATTTTCATAACACATCAAGGAAATTGAGGAACAACGCTTCTCGGCTCACAGAGCTAAGATCGCTATGTACGCAAGTTTCCTTCGTTCGGAACGACTTAGTTACGTGCCTGTAAGTGAGATTTGCCGAAAATTTTCATAACACATCAAGGAAATTGAGGAACAACGCTTCTCGGCTCACAGAGCTAAGATCGCTATGTACGCAAGTTTCCTTCGTTCGGAACGACTTAGTTACGTGCCTGTAAGTGAGATTTGCCGAAAATTTTCATAACACATCAAGGAAATTGAGGAACAACGCTTCTCGGCTCACAGAGCTAAGATCGCTATGTACGCAAGTTTCCTTCGTTCGGAACGACTTAGTTACGTGCCTGTAAGTGAGATTTGCCGAAAATTTTCATAACACATCAAGGAAATTGAGGAACAACGCTTCTCGGCTCACAGAGCTAAGATCGCTATGTACGCAAGTTTCCTTCGTTCGGAACGACTTAGTTACGTGCCTGTAAGTGAGATTTGCCGAAAATTTTCATAACACATCAAGGAAATTGAGGAACAACGCTTCTCGGCTCACAGAGCTAAGATCGCTATGTACGCAAGTTTCCTTCGTTCGGAACGACTTAGTTACGTGCCTGTAAGTGAGATTTGCCGAAAATTTTCATAACACATCAAGGAAATTGAGGAACAACGCTTCTCGGCTCACAGAGCTAAGATCGCTATGTACGCAAGTTTCCTTCGTTCGGAACGACTTAGTTACGTGCCTGTAAGTGAGATTTGCCGAAAATTTTCATAACACATCAAGGAAATTGAGGAACAACGCTTCTCGGCTCACAGAGCTAAGATCGCTATGTACGCAAGTTTCCTTCGTTCGGAACGACTTAGTTACGTGCCTGTAAGTGAGATTTGCCGAAAATTTTCATAACACATCAAGGAAATTGAGGAACAACGCTTCTCGGCTCACAGAGCTAAGATCGCTATGTACGCAAGTTTCCTTCGTTCGGAACGACTTAGTTACGTGCCTGTAAGTGAGATTTGCCGAAAATTTTCATAACACATCAAGGAAATTGAGGAACAACGCTTCTCGGCTCACAGAGCTAAGATCGCTATGTACGCAAGTTTCCTTCGTTCGGAACGACTTAGTTACGTGCCTGTAAGTGAGATTTGCCGAAAATTTTCATAACACATCAAGGAAATTGAGGAACAACGCTTCTCGGCTCACAGAGCTAAGATCGCTATGTACGCAAGTTTCCTTCGTTCGGAACGACTTAGTTACGTGCCTGTAAGTGAGATTTGCCGAAAATTTTCATAACACATCAAGGAAATTGAGGAACAACGCTTCTCGGCTCACAGAGCTAAGATCGCTATGTACGCAAGTTTCCTTCGTTCGGAACGACTTAGTTACGTGCCTGTAAGTGAGATTTGCCGAAAATTTTCATAACACATCAAGGAAATTGAGGAACAACGCTTCTCGGCTCACAGAGCTAAGATCGCTATGTACGCAAGTTTCCTTCGTTCGGAACGACTTAGTTACGTGCCTGTAAGTGAGATTTGCCGAAAATTTTCATAACACATCAAGGAAATTGAGGAACAACGCTTCTCGGCTCACAGAGCTAAGATCGCTATGTACGCAAGTTTCCTTCGTTCGGAACGACTTAGTTACGTGCCTGTAAGTGAGATTTGCCGAAAATTTTCATAACACATCAAGGAAATTGAGGAACAACGCTTCTCGGCTCACAGAGCTAAGATCGCTATGTACGCAAGTTTCCTTCGTTCGGAACGACTTAGTTACGTGCCTGTAAGTGAGATTTGCCGAAAATTTTCATAACACATCAAGGAAATTGAGGAACAACGCTTCTCGGCTCACAGAGCTAAGATCGCTATGTACGCAAGTTTCCTTCGTTCGGAACGACTTAGTTACGTGCCTGTAAGTGAGATTTGCCGAAAATTTTCATAACACATCAAGGAAATTGAGGAACAACGCTTCTCGGCTCACAGAGCTAAGATCGCTATGTACGCAAGTTTCCTTCGTTCGGAACGACTTAGTTACGTGCCTGTAAGTGAGATTTGCCGAAAATTTTCATAACACATCAAGGAAATTGAGGAACAACGCTTCTCGGCTCACAGAGCTAAGATCGCTATGTACGCAAGTTTCCTTCGTTCGGAACGACTTAGTTACGTGCCTGTAAGTGAGATTTGCCGAAAATTTTCATAACACATCAAGGAAATTGAGGAACAACGCTTCTCGGCTCACAGAGCTAAGATCGCTATGTACGCAAGTTTCCTTCGTTCGGAACGACTTAGTTACGTGCCTGTA
The DNA here is from genome assembly GCA_037039905.1 of Formica aserva. NCBI lineage: Eukaryota > Metazoa > Arthropoda > Insecta > Hymenoptera > Formicidae > Formica > Formica aserva. Next base: position 8,238 of record JAXRKO010001303.1, read on the forward strand.
AGTGAGATTTGCCGAAAATTTTCATAACACATCAAGGAAATTGAGGAACAACGCTTCTCGGCTCACAGAGCTAAGATCGCTATGTACGCAAGTTTCCTTCGTTCGGAACGACTTAGTTACGTGCCTGTAAGTGAGATTTGCCGAAAATTTTCATAACACATCAAGGAAATTGAGGAACAACGCTTCTCGGCTCACAGAGCTAAGATCGCTATGTACGCAAGTTTCCTTCGTTCGGAACGACTTAGTTACGTGCCTGTAAGTGAGATTTGCCGAAAATTTTCATAACACATCAAGGAAATTGAGGAACAACGCTTCTCGGCTCACAGAGCTAAGATCGCTATGTACGCAAGTTTCCTTCGTTCGGAACGACTTAGTTACGTGCCTGTAAGTGAGATTTGCCGAAAATTTTCATAACACATCAAGGAAATTGAGGAACAACGCTTCTCGGCTCACAGAGCTAAGATCGCTATGTACGCAAGTTTCCTTCGTTCGGAACGACTTAGTTACGTGCCTGTAAGTGAGATTTGCCGAAAATTTTCATAACACATCAAGGAAATTGAGGAACAACGCTTCTCGGCTCACAGAGCTAAGATCGCTATGTACGCAAGTTTCCTTCGTTCGGAACGACTTAGTTACGTGCCTGTAAGTGAGATTTGCCGAAAATTTTCATAACACATCAAGGAAATTGAGGAACAACGCTTCTCGGCTCACAGAGCTAAGATCGCTATGTACGCAAGTTTCCTTCGTTCGGAACGACTTAGTTACGTGCCTGTAAGTGAGATTTGCCGAAAATTTTCATAACACATCAAGGAAATTGAGGAACAACGCTTCTCGGCTCACAGAGCTAAGATCGCTATGTACGCAAGTTTCCTTCGTTCGGAACGACTTAGTTACGTGCCTGTAAGTGAGATTTGCCGAAAATTTTCATAACACATCAAGGAAATTGAGGAACAACGCTTCTCGGCTCACAGAGCTAAGATCGCTATGTACGCAAGTTTCCTTCGTTCGGAACGACTTAGTTACGTGCCTGTAAGTGAGATTTGCCGAAAATTTTCATAACACATCAAGGAAATTGAGGAACAACGCTTCTCGGCTCACAGAGCTAAGATCGCTATGTACGCAAGTTTCCTTCGTTCGGAACGACTTAGTTACGTGCCTGTAAGTGAGATTTGCCGAAAATTTTCATAACACATCAAGGAAATTGAGGAACAACGCTTCTCGGCTCACAGAGCTAAGATCGCTATGTACGCAAGTTTCCTTCGTTCGGAACGACTTAGTTACGTGCCTGTAAGTGAGATTTGCCGAAAATTTTCATAACACATCAAGGAAATTGAGGAACAACGCTTCTCGGCTCACAGAGCTAAGATCGCTATGTACGCAAGTTTCCTTCGTTCGGAACGACTTAGTTACGTGCCTGTAAGTGAGATTTGCCGAAAATTTTCATAACACATCAAGGAAATTGAGGAACAACGCTTCTCGGCTCACAGAGCTAAGATCGCTATGTACGCAAGTTTCCTTCGTTCGGAACGACTTAGTTACGTGCCTGTAAGTGAGATTTGCCGAAAATTTTCATAACACATCAAGGAAATTGAGGAACAACGCTTCTCGGCTCACAGAGCTAAGATCGCTATGTACGCAAGTTTCCTTCGTTCGGAACGACTTAGTTACGTGCCTGTAAGTGAGATTTGCCGAAAATTTTCATAACACATCAAGGAAATTGAGGAACAACGCTTCTCGGCTCACAGAGCTAAGATCGCTATGTACGCAAGTTTCCTTCGTTCGGAACGACTTAGTTACGTGCCTGTAAGTGAGATTTGCCGAAAATTTTCATAACACATCAAGGAAATTGAGGAACAACGCTTCTCGGCTCACAGAGCTAAGATCGCTATGTACGCAAGTTTCCTTCGTTCGGAACGACTTAGTTACGTGCCTGTAAGTGAGATTTGCCGAAAATTTTCATAACACATCAAGGAAATTGAGGAACAACGCTTCTCGGCTCACAGAGCTAAGATCGCTATGTACGCAAGTTTCCTTCGTTCGGAACGACTTAGTTACGTGCCTGTAAGTGAGATTTGCCGAAAATTTTCATAACACATCAAGGAAATTGAGGAACAACGCTTCTCGGCTCACAGAGCTAAGATCGCTATGTACGCAAGTTTCCTTCGTTCGGAACGACTTAGTTACGTGCCTGTAAGTGAGATTTGCCGAAAATTTTCATAACACATCAAGGAAATTGAGGAACAACGCTTCTCGGCTCACAGAGCTAAGATCGCTATGTACGCAAGTTTCCTTCGTTCGGAACGACTTAGTTACGTGCCTGTAAGTGAGATTTGCCGAAAATTTTCATAACACATCAAGGAAATTGAGGAACAACGCTTCTCGGCTCACAGAGCTAAGATCGCTATGTACGCAAGTTTCCTTCGTTCGGAACGACTTAGTTACGTGCCTGTAAGTGAGATTTGCCGAAAATTTTCATAACACATCAAGGAAATTGAGGAACAACGCTTCTCGGCTCACAGAGCTAAGATCGCTATGTACGCAAGTTTCCTTCGTTCGGAACGACTTAGTTACGTGCCTGTAAGTGAGATTTGCCGAAAATTTTCATAACACATCAAGGAAATTGAGGAACAACGCTTCTCGGCTCACAGAGCTAAGATCGCTATGTACGCAAGTTTCCTTCGTTCGGAACGACTTAGTTACGTGCCTGTAAGTGAGATTTGCCGAAAATTTTCATAACACATCAAGGAAATTGAGGAACAACGCTTCTCGGCTCACAGAGCTAAGATCGCTATGTACGCAAGTTTCCTTCGTTCGGAACGACTTAGTTACGTGCCTGTAAGTGAGATTTGCCGAAAATTTTCATAACACATCAAGGAAATTGAGGAACAACGCTTCTCGGCTCACAGAGCTAAGATCGCTATGTACGCAAGTTTCCTTCGTTCGGAACGACTTAGTTACGTGCCTGTAAGTGAGATTTGCCGAAAATTTTCATAACACATCAAGGAAATTGAGGAACAACGCTTCTCGGCTCACAGAGCTAAGATCGCTATGTACGCAAGTTTCCTTCGTTCGGAACGACTTAGTTACGTGCCTGTAAGTGAGATTTGCCGAAAATTTTCATAACACATCAAGGAAATTGAGGAACAACGCTTCTCGGCTCACAGAGCTAAGATCGCTATGTACGCAAGTTTCCTTCGTTCGGAACGACTTAGTTACGTGCCTGTAAGTGAGATTTGCCGAAAATTTTCATAACACATCAAGGAAATTGAGGAACAACGCTTCTCGGCTCACAGAGCTAAGATCGCTATGTACGCAAGTTTCCTTCGTTCGGAACGACTTAGTTACGTGCCTGTAAGTGAGATTTGCCGAAAATTTTCATAACACATCAAGGAAATTGAGGAACAACGCTTCTCGGCTCACAGAGCTAAGATCGCTATGTACGCAAGTTTCCTTCGTTCGGAACGACTTAGTTACGTGCCTGTAAGTGAGATTTGCCGAAAATTTTCATAACACATCAAGGAAATTGAGGAACAACGCTTCTCGGCTCACAGAGCTAAGATCGCTATGTACGCAAGTTTCCTTCGTTCGGAACGACTTAGTTACGTGCCTGTAAGTGAGATTTGCCGAAAATTTTCATAACACATCAAGGAAATTGAGGAACAACGCTTCTCGGCTCACAGAGCTAAGATCGCTATGTACGCAAGTTTCCTTCGTTCGGAACGACTTAGTTACGTGCCTGTAAGTGAGATTTGCCGAAAATTTTCATAACACATCAAGGAAATTGAGGAACAACGCTTCTCGGCTCACAGAGATAAGATCGCTATGTACGCAAGTTTCCTTCGTTCGGAACGACTTAGTTACGTGCCTGTAAGTGAGATTTGCCGAAAATTTTCATAACACATCAAGGAAATTGAGGAACAACGCTTCTCGGCTCACAGAGCTAAGATCGCTATGTACGCAAGTTTCCTTCGTTCGGAACGACTTAGTTACGTGCCTGTAAGTGAGATTTGCCGAAAATTTTCATAACACATCAAGGAAATTGAGGAACAACGCTTCTCGGCTCACAGAGCTAAGATCGCTATGTACGCAAGTTTCCTTCGTTCGGAACGACTTAGTTACGTGCCTGTAAGTGAGATTTGCCGAAAATTTTCATAACACATCAAGGAAATTGAGGAACAACGCTTCTCGGCTCACAGAGCTAAGATCGCTATGTACGCAAGTTTCCTTCGTTCGGAACGACTTAGTTACGTGCCTGTAAGTGAGATTTGCCGAAAATTTTCATAACACATCAAGGAAATTGAGGAACAACGCTTCTCGGCTCACAGAGCTAAGATCGCTATGTACGCAAGTTTCCTTCGTTCGGAACGACTTAGTTACGTGCCTGTAAGTGAGATTTGCCGAAAATTTTCATAACACATCAAGGAAATTGAGGAACAACGCTTCTCGGCTCACAGAGCTAAGATCGCTATGTACGCAAGTTTCCTTCGTTCGGAACGACTTAGTTACGTGCCTGTAAGTGAGATTTGCCGAAAATTTTCATAACACATCAAGGAAATTGAGGAACAACGCTTCTCGGCTCACAGAGCTAAGATCGCTATGTACGCAAGTTTCCTTCGTTCGGAACGACTTAGTTACGTGCCTGTAAGTGAGATTTGCCGAAAATTTTCATAACACATCAAGGAAATTGAGGAACAACGCTTCTCGGCTCACAGAGCTAAGATCGCTATGTACGCAAGTTTCCTTCGTTCGGAACGACTTAGTTACGTGCCTGTAAGTGAGATTTGCCGAAAATTTTCATAACACATCAAGGAAATTGAGGAACAACGCTTCTCGGCTCACAGAGCTAAGATCGCTATGTACGCAAGTTTCCTTCGTTCGGAACGACTTAGTTACGTGCCTGTAAGTGAGATTTGCCGAAAATTTTCATAACACATCAAGGAAATTGAGGAACAACGCTTCTCGGCTCACAGAGATAAGATCGCTATGTACGCAAGTTTCCTTCGTTCGGAACGACTTAGTTACGTGCCTGTAAGTGAGATTTGCCGAAAATTTTCATAACACATCAAGGAAATTGAGGAACAACGCTTCTCGGCTCACAGAGCTAAGATCGCTATGTACGCAAGTTTCCTTCGTTCGGAACGACTTAGTTACGTGCCTGTAAGTGAGATTTGCCGAAAATTTTCATAACACATCAAGGAAATTGAGGAACAACGCTTCTCGGCTCACAGAGCTAAGATCGCTATGTACGCAAGTTTCCTTCGTTCGGAACGACTTAGTTACGTGCCTGTAAGTGAGATTTGCCGAAAATTTTCATAACACATCAAGGAAATTGAGGAACAACGCTTCTCGGCTCACAGAGCTAAGATCGCTATGTACGCAAGTTTCCTTCGTTCGGAACGACTTAGTTACGTGCCTGTAAGTGAGATTTGCCGAAAATTTTCATAACACATCAAGGAAATTGAGGAACAACGCTTCTCGGCTCACAGAGCTAAGATCGCTATGTACGCAAGTTTCCTTCGTTCGGAACGACTTAGTTACGTGCCTGTAAGTGAGATTTGCCGAAAATTTTCATAACACATCAAGGAAATTGAGGAACAACGCTTCTCGGCTCACAGAGCTAAGATCGCTATGTACGCAAGTTTCCTTCGTTCGGAACGACTTAGTTACGTGCCTGTAAGTGAGATTTGCCGAAAATTTTCATAACACATCAAGGAAATTGAGGAACAACGCTTCTCGGCTCACAGAGCTAAGATCGCTATGTACGCAAGTTTCCTTCGTTCGGAACGACTTAGTTACGTGCCTGTAAGTGAGATTTGCCGAAAATTTTCATAACACATCAAGGAAATTGAGGAACAACGCTTCTCGGCTCACAGAGCTAAGATCGCTATGTACGCAAGTTTCCTTCGTTCGGAACGACTTAGTTACGTGCCTGTAAGTGAGATTTGCCGAAAATTTTCATAACACATCAAGGAAATTGAGGAACAACGCTTCTCGGCTCACAGAGCTAAGATCGCTATGTACGCAAGTTTCCTTCGTTCGGAACGACTTAGTTACGTGCCTGTAAGTGAGATTTGCCGAAAATTTTCATAACACATCAAGGAAATTGAGGAACAACGCTTCTCGGCTCACAGAGCTAAGATCGCTATGTACGCAAGTTTCCTTCGTTCGGAACGACTTAGTTACGTGCCTGTAAGTGAGATTTGCCGAAAATTTTCATAACACATCAAGGAAATTGAGGAACAACGCTTCTCGGCTCACAGAGCTAAGATCGCTATGTACGCAAGTTTCCTTCGTTCGGAACGACTTAGTTACGTGCCTGTAAGTGAGATTTGCCGAAAATTTTCATAACACATCAAGGAAATTGAGGAACAACGCTTCTCGGCTCACAGAGCTAAGATCGCTATGTACGCAAGTTTCCTTCGTTCGGAACGACTTAGTTACGTGCCTGTAAGTGAGATTTGCCGAAAATTTTCATAACACATCAAGGAAATTGAGGAACAACGCTTCTCGGCTCACAGAGCTAAGATCGCTATGTACGCAAGTTTCCTTCGTTCGGAACGACTTAGTTACGTGCCTGTAAGTGAGATTTGCCGAAAATTTTCATAACACATCAAGGAAATTGAGGAACAACGCTTCTCGGCTCACAGAGCTAAGATCGCTATGTACGCAAGTTTCCTTCGTTCGGAACGACTTAGTTACGTGCCTGTAAGTGAGATTTGCCGAAAATTTTCATAACACATCAAGGAAATTGAGGAACAACGCTTCTCGGCTCACAGAGCTAAGATCGCTATGTACGCAAGTTTCCTTCGTTCGGAACGACTTAGTTACGTGCCTGTAAGTGAGATTTGCCGAAAATTTTCATAACACATCAAGGAAATTGAGGAACAACGCTTCTCGGCTCACAGAGCTAAGATCGCTATGTACGCAAGTTTCCTTCGTTCGGAACGACTTAGTTACGTGCCTGTAAGTGAGATTTGCCGAAAATTTTCATAACACATCAAGGAAATTGAGGAACAACGCTTCTCGGCTCACAGAGCTAAGATCGCTATGTACGCAAGTTTCCTTCGTTCGGAACGACTTAGTTACGTGCCTGTAAGTGAGATTTGCCGAAAATTTTCATAACACATCAAGGAAATTGAGGAACAACGCTTCTCGGCTCACAGAGCTAAGATCGCTATGTACGCAAGTTTCCTTCGTTCGGAACGACTTAGTTACGTGCCTGTAAGTGAGATTTGCCGAAAATTTTCATAACACATCAAGGAAATTGAGGAACAACGCTTCTCGGCTCACAGAGCTAAGATCGCTATGTACGCAAGTTTCCTTCGTTCGGAACGACTTAGTTACGTGCCTGTAAGTGAGATTTGCCGAAAATTTTCATAACACATCAAGGAAATTGAGGAACAACGCTTCTCGGCTCACAGAGCTAAGATCGCTATGTACGCAAGTTTCCTTCGTTCGGAACGACTTAGTTACGTGCCTGTAAGTGAGATTTGCCGAAAATTTTCATAACACATCAAGGAAATTGAGGAACAACGCTTCTCGGCTCACAGAGCTAAGATCGCTATGTACGCAAGTTTCCTTCGTTCGGAACGACTTAGTTACGTGCCTGTAAGTGAGATTTGCCGAAAATTTTCATAACACATCAAGGAAATTGAGGAACAACGCTTCTCGGCTCACAGAGCTAAGATCGCTATGTACGCAAGTTTCCTTCGTTCGGAACGACTTAGTTACGTGCCTGTAAGTGAGATTTGCCGAAAATTTTCATAACACATCAAGGAAATTGAGGAACAACGCTTCTCGGCTCACAGAGCTAAGATCGCTATGTACGCAAGTTTCCTTCGTTCGGAACGACTTAGTTACGTGCCTGTAAGTGAGATTTGCCGAAAATTTTCATAACACATCAAGGAAATTGAGGAACAACGCTTCTCGGCTCACAGAGCTAAGATCGCTATGTACGCAAGTTTCCTTCGTTCGGAACGACTTAGTTACGTGCCTGTAAGTGAGATTTGCCGAAAATTTTCATAACACATCAAGGAAATTGAGGAACAACGCTTCTCGGCTCACAGAGCTAAGATCGCTATGTACGCAAGTTTCCTTCGTTCGGAACGACTTAGTTACGTGCCTGTAAGTGAGATTTGCCGAAAATTTTCATAACACATCAAGGAAATTGAGGAACAACGCTTCTCGGCTCACAGAGCTAAGATCGCTATGTACGCAAGTTTCCTTCGTTCGGAACGACTTAGTTACGTGCCTGTAAGTGAGATTTGCCGAAAATTTTCATAACACATCAAGGAAATTGAGGAACAACGCTTCTCGGCTCACAGAGCTAAGATCGCTATGTACGCAAGTTTCCTTCGTTCGGAACGACTTAGTTACGTGCCTGTAAGTGAGATTTGCCGAAAATTTTCATAACACATCAAGGAAATTGAGGAACAACGCTTCTCGGCTCACAGAGCTAAGATCGCTATGTACGCAAGTTTCCTTCGTTCGGAACGACTTAGTTACGTGCCTGTAAGTGAGATTTGCCGAAAATTTTCATAACACATCAAGGAAATTGAGGAACAACGCTTCTCGGCTCACAGAGCTAAGATCGCTATGTACGCAAGTTTCCTTCGTTCGGAACGACTTAGTTACGTGCCTGTAAGTGAGATTTGCCGAAAATTTTCATAACACATCAAGGAAATTGAGGAACAACGCTTCTCGGCTCACAGAGATAAGATCGCTATGTACGCAAGTTTCCTTCGTTCGGAACGACTTAGTTACGTGCCTGTAAGTGAGATTTGCCGAAAATTTTCATAACACATCAAGGAAATTGAGGAACAACGCTTCTCGGCTCACAGAGCTAAGATCGCTATGTACGCAAGTTTCCTTCGTTCGGAACGACTTAGTTACGTGCCTGTAAGTGAGATTTGCCGAAAATTTTCATAACACATCAAGGAAATTGAGGAACAACGCTTCTCGGCTCACAGAGCTAAGATCGCTATGTACGCAAGTTTCCTTCGTTCGGAACGACTTAGTTACGTGCCTGTAAGTGAGATTTGCCGAAAATTTTCATAACACATCAAGGAAATTGAGGAACAACGCTTCTCGGCTCACAGAGCTAAGATCGCTATGTACGCAAGTTTCCTTCGTTCGGAACGACTTAGTTACGTGCCTGTAAGTGAGATTTGCCGAAAATTTTCATAACACATCAAGGAAATTGAGGAACAACGCTTCTCGGCTCACAGAGCTAAGATCGCTATGTACGCAAGTTTCCTTCGTTCGGAACGACTTAGTTACGTGCCTGTAAGTGAGATTTGCCGAAAATTTTCATAACACATCAAGGAAATTGAGGAACAACGCTTCTCGGCTCACAGAGCTAAGATCGCTATGTACGCAAGTTTCCTTCGTTCGGAACGACTTAGTTACGTGCCTGTAAGTGAGATTTGCCGAAAATTTTCATAACACATCAAGGAAATTGAGGAACAACGCTTCTCGGCTCACAGAGCTAAGATCGCTATGTACGCAAGTTTCCTTCGTTCGGAACGACTTAGTTACGTGCCTGTAAGTGAGATTTGCCGAAAATTTTCATAACACATCAAGGAAATTGAGGAACAACGCTTCTCGGCTCACAGAGCTAAGATCGCTATGTACGCAAGTTTCCTTCGTTCGGAACGACTTAGTTACGTGCCTGTAAGTGAGATTTGCCGAAAATTTTCATAACACATCAAGGAAATTGAGGAACAACGCTTCTCGGCTCACAGAGCTAAGATCGCTATGTACGCAAGTTTCCTTCGTTCGGAACGACTTAGTTACGTGCCTGTAAGTGAGATTTGCCGAAAATTTTCATAACACATCAAGGAAATTGAGGAACAACGCTTCTCGGCTCACAGAGATAAGATCGCTATGTACGCAAGTTTCCTTCGTTCGGAACGACTTAGTTACGTGCCTGTAAGTGAGATTTGCCGAAAATTTTCATAACACATCAAGGAAATTGAGGAACAACGCTTCTCGGCTCACAGAGCTAAGATCGCTATGTACGCAAGTTTCCTTCGTTCGGAACGACTTAGTTACGTGCCTGTAAGTGAGATTTGCCGAAAATTTTCATAACACATCAAGGAAATTGAGGAACAACGCTTCTCGGCTCACAGAGCTAAGATCGCTATGTACGCAAGTTTCCTTCGTTCGGAACGACTTAGTTACGTGCCTGTAAGTGAGATTTGCCGAAAATTTTCATAACACATCAAGGAAATTGAGGAACAACGCTTCTCGGCTCACAGAGATAAGATCGCTATGTACGCAAGTTTCCTTCGTTCGGAACGACTTAGTTACGTGCCTGTAAGTGAGATTTGCCGAAAATTTTCATAACACATCAAGGAAATTGAGGAACAACGCTTCTCGGCTCACAGAGCTAAGATCGCTATGTACGCAAGTTTCCTTCGTTCGGAACGACTTAGTTACGTGCCTGTAAGTGAGATTTGCCGAAAATTTTCATAATACATCAAGGAA
>JAXRKO010001304.1:0-18699 GCA_037039905.1 Formica aserva
CTGTGTAACACACACCGCGCGGACGTAAAATATCCGCTCTCGTACTCTACTCGGATTTACGAAACACTTTGCATCACACACACGTGTGCTTACATTCATTCGATCCAGCTTCGTCAGCGCTATCTAGCGTATTCTTTCTCTCGGATCTAACTTGTTTGGATCATCCGTGCTTTCAATCTAGTGGTTTTTGCACTGTTTCTGTAGAAACTGTATCGAGGAATTTTCTGAACACTGGACCAGACAGCAATATCTTTGGTCTTATACGAAAGCCAACTCAGAGATCTACACGACGAGCCATCAACCTCAACTGTGGACCTCCTGGCGAATTAGCAAGTCGATCTTTTGTGTCTGCATCGCTTACTCGCTTTGTCTAAAACCGCAAAGCATAACAAGCAAACCATCCGTTCGCTCAATCCAAGCCTGCTAGCTGCGCGCTTACCAGCACGTTGACCTTGCCAAGCCAGCGACAACCACACAACCGATCGATAGGGTTAATGGACCGCAACGACCAATCAACGATGGCGCCTTTTTCTAAAGCAAAATTGGCAGTAGTATGTGGCTTCCCTTCATGCCATAAAAATGTACGCAATGGTATTCGGTGCGATAATTGCGGAATCATGGTGCATGCTAGATGCGGAAATATGACAGCCAGTCAGTTTAAGGCCCATAAAAGCAAAGCAGACTCTCTGTGGTTCTGTGAAGCATGCATGGGCATACCACTGGTAAAGATTGTGCTTGATCTAGCCCAGAAACATGAAAGACTGCTGACAATCGTTGAAGAAATAAGAAAAACTAACGTTACGTCATCTGACGGAAGTTTACCACTGAAAAATTCCCAGAACAGTCCATTAGCCGTTGCTGTAAAACAACGGAAGAATGCCGGGCAGAACACCAACAGAGGGTCCCCTGTGGCTTTAGACGTCAGCGCCAACAGCTGTCCACCTACGCCTAGAACAATCACTGCTAGTCCATCTGGGATACGTACTATCATTGCCACAGCAACCCCACAAACTCTTTCGAAAATTCAGAAGGATGCCCCAGCTGTGGATGGCTGGAAGGTGGTGTCTTCCAAAAACAACTGTAAACTCAGATCCCCATTCACTCCTACTGGGCATAAGTTACATGATGAAAACGACGTCGTGATTCCACAGCCTCCACCGGCTGTATGCAGACCAGCTGGGCGGCCGACAGTAATCCGAGCTGCACACACTGTACCCTCGATAATATGCACCAACGTGCCAGAGTCAACATCGAATTCCTTAAAAGGAAAGCAACTTGATGACCTGAACCAATGGAACGCCATATGTGACATCATTGGGGTAGTGGTTAAGCCCGCTAAATTGACACGTATCACACGTCACCCAAACTCACGACACTACGGTGAACCAAGAGTTCTGCGCGTTTTATTGAGCTCTGCTGGTGAAACGGAAGCAATTCTGTTATCGACACCGCGCCTTCGAAATGAGTCATGTTCCATCCGGATCTTCCCTGATATTCCGTGGAGTGAGCGCAAACAGGCGAAGCACGGTTTGGAAGAACATCGAAAGGAAATCGTGGCTAGGACCATCCTCCTACACGGTGTTCCAGAGGCTGGAGGTCATGACGAGCGCGAAACGACGACGCATGACCATGAGCAGTGGCAATACATTCGAGAGACCCTGTCTTTGGAACATGTCATAGCACAGTCGATCTCGAGGCTACACAGATCGCCAAATTACCAAGGCAGTGGTCCGAGAATTCTGAAAATAATGCTACAATCCGGACAAATGTCCACTAGGGTGTTAGAGCGCTGGCATGCAAGCCGTAGCAGCCTTCCATCCGAGCTCCGGATAAAAGCGGCTTCCGTCAAGCAAATCCATGAAAGTCGTCCTTGTATCGGACCACCTCCAGATCACAGTTCGGATAATCTGACACAGCTGGCTAATGAAACTGGCAAGTATACCTCATACACGGCATATAAAGAGAGGAGCATAGATGTCACGGCGGGATCTCTGCGCCTGACACAGATGAGTTCGTCGTCACCACATCCAAAAAACGATTAGCGGCCGGCCATTCACCGGTCGGCACAGCTTCACACGTAGAACGCACATCTCATGACCCATTGTTAAGAATAGAGAAACTTTCATGCATGTACACTAATGCACAAGGTCTCCTGAGCAAACTTGCCGAACTACGTTTACGTCGCGCATTGTATGGCTGGGACCTGATCCTCATAACGGAAACTTGGCTGCATTCAGAAATCACCGACGCCGAAATCCAGATCCATGGTATGTCACTCATTCGAAATGATCGCCCCTGCAAGGGTGGCGGGGTGATTTTATACTACCGTGATGACCTGCAGTGTGAACCAGTGGACGATCCGGAAACGCTGCTCACGGATTCGCTGTGGTGTAAACTGCGACTGAGGCGCAACGATAGCTGCCTTTTGGCTGTTGTTTATCGTCCCCCAATGTCCACCCCAGAAATGGACTCCCGCCTGGTAACTGTATTAGGGAGGATACTTCGACGACGACACAGCCATGTCCTCATCTCCGGCGACTTCAATGTACACGATTTGGAAGTTCCTGCTACGCCCACTGAGCAATTCAAGGCGGACTTACAAGAGCTCATGGCAAACATTCCACTTTATAACCATATCAATTCGCCTACCAGATTCCGAACTGGAAACAAGCCATCTTTACTTGATCTAGTGCTCACGAACGAAGAGCTTATGATCGAGAAACCAAAGATAGAGCTCCCTTTGGGGCGAAGTGATCATGTAACAATACTGTACGAATATGTGTGTTATGCTGAATACCCACAAGAACATACTGACCAGTTTCGAACATTCACACACTACAACACATTCGCAGAACTTGTTGGGGATACCATTTGGGATTTCTCGGACAGTCGCTCCATTGACACTGTATGGACGGAGTTTGCTGGCACCTTCAACAATCTGATCAAATCCGCATCCGTAAACCAACTTATTCGGTCTACAAAAGCACCATCAGTCATTAGGAGTAGAACCCGAAAACGCATGGCGTTAAGAGACGCAGCGTGGCGTGCGTACAGAACGAATCCGAACTTTAATAGCTGGAGCGCTTATGTTGTGCATCGAAATCATTGTACCACCCTTGTACGTGAAGATAAATTAGTCCACCAACAGAACCTAGCAGAAAGGTTTTGCACTAACAAGAAACTTCTGTACAGACATGTGAACAGCCTTCGGAGTGTGAAACGTGGTGTTCCCCCACTTACCTCATCAACTGGCTGTGCCCAAACTGCCGAGGACGCTGCCAACGTTCTACAGCTGCAGTATGCTTCAATATTTCGATGCGACACCAGCATTTGCCACATACCGCTCCCACTCCCCCAAAACCCAATATTTACACACATCACGTTCCATTCAGCCACCGTTTTGAGGAAGCTGATGTCGTTGCGCACCCACAGTTCCCCCGGTGTTGACAACATTTCCCCAAAAGCACTTCAAGTTGCAGCTGCGAGGATAGCTGAGCCACTAACTCGATTTTTCCAAAGATGCCTGGATGAACAGCAAGTCCCCAACATGTGGAAACAGGGCATCATCACTCCGATTTTCAAAGGTGGTAGCCGTGCGGATCCTGTAAACTATCGCCCAGTGATTCTCCTACCAGTGCTGTCAAAGGTGATGGAGTCAATCATGGCTGAGGCCCTGATGGGATACTTCGAAAAGTCTAACATCATAGTACACGAACAGCACGGATTCCGTCAGCATCGGTCATGTGCCACTAATCTTCTGATTGCGCGTGACAATTGGACCGAAATAGCTGATAGCGGGGCTGGTACCGATGTTATCTACCTCGACTTTTCCAAAGCATTCGACCGGTTAGATCACAGGATACTTCTTCAGAAGCTGCAGTCGTATGGAATTGGAGACCCGGTCCTGGGATGGATAGAAAATTTCTTACATCAGCGGCGGCTTCAAGTTCGGGTTAGAGGTTCCTTCTCTGATCCTATTGACGTAAACTGCGGTGTCCCACAGGGATCGGTGTTAGGGCCGCGCCTATTCCTGATCTTTATCAACGACCTCGCGCGTGTCATCGAGTCGAAGTTTCTGCTTTTTGCCGATGACATCAAAATATGGCGGGCGATCAGCTCTCAGGACGATTTTGATGCGCTGCAGAGAGATCTAGACCGTGCGTTTGAATGGTCAAAGACAAATTTACTCCCGTTTAACGCCGACAAGTGCAAGTCTGTACATATCCGCCACAAGCCCACTTACGCATATAAGCTTGGTGACCACGTGCTAAAAACCGCCTCACAGGAGCGTGACCTTGGGGTAGTGATTCAAGACGATCTCGGCTGTTCAGCGCAGTCTTTGAAGGCGTCCAAAATTGCTAACCAACACGTTGGTCTTCTGCGGAGGGCGTTCGGGCGGTTCGACCCCTCTATATTTCCCCAAATGCTCAATGCGTACGTGAGGCCCCATGTTGAGTACGCGATTCAGGCCTGGCAACCCTGGCTAAAACGCGATCTGACTGTTCTGGATACCGCACAGCGAAGGGCAACCAAGAATGTGAAGGGAATGCTACATCTTCCATACCACCTGCGGCTTAAATCTTTGAGAATGTACAGCGGAAGTTATCGCCGTCTACGGGGCGACCTCATTCTGGCATTCCAGATTTTGAAGAACCCTGATCACGTTTGCCGCCATCTCCTGAAGTTAAGCCGCAACACAAAATCTAGGGGTCACCAGCTGAAACTGGCCACACAGTACAGTCGGCTGGAATGCCGTCGGAACTATTTTTCTCTCCGAATCTCTCATCCCTGGAATGCCCTTTCGAGTTTTGTTATTTCTGCGCCCACGTTACCAGTTTTTAAAAAACGACTGGATGATGCATTACGCCACCTGCATTATCTGACTTAATTTCCCTTCCCATAGTGAAAACTTGACGCAGACAAATACTGCACCGTCCTGTGCCCACGAAATCGGTGTAAACGTATACACACGCTTGTAAAAACAAAAAACGTATGTGTGCTACCGCAGAAACGATGACTTGCAGCGGATTAAAACTTACGAATACCACATGAGTCTTGACGTAAACAAATACTGCACCGTCCTGTGCCCACGAAATCGGTTTAAACGTATACACACGCTTGTAAAAACAAAAAACGTATGTGTGATACCGCAGAAACGTTGACTTGCAGCGGATTAAAACTTACGAATACCACAGTGAGTCTCCCAATGTAAACCTGTATTTAGTGACAATCTTTTTCTTCTTTTAATTTTCGCTATATTCATCCTGCGGGACCTGTCAAGCTTCAGCTTTTTTGCCCGTATAAAACCATTGTTCCATTGTTCCATTGTTCCATCATCATCATCATCATCATCATCATCATCATCATCATCATCATCATCATCATCATCATCATCATCATCATCATCATCATCATCATCATCATCATCATCATCATCATCATCATCATCATCATCATCATCATCATCATCATCATCATCATCATCATCATCATCATCATCATCATCATCATCATCATCATCATCATCATCATCATCATCATCATCATCATCATCATCATCATCATCATCATCATCATCATCATCATCATCATCATCATCATCATCATCATCATCATCATCATCATCATCATCATCATCATCATCATCATCATCATCATCATCATCATCATCATCATCATCATCATCATCATCATCATCATCATCATCATCATCATCATCATCATCATCATCATCATCATCATCATCATCATCATCATCATCATCATCATCATCATCATCATCATCATCATCATCATCATCATCATCATCATCATCATCATCATCATCATCATCATCATCATCATCATCATCATCATCATCATCATCATCATCATCATCATCATCATCATCATCATCATCATCATCATCATCATCATCATCATCATCATCATCATCATCATCATCATCATCATCATCATCATCATCATCATCATCATCATCATCATCATCATCATCATCATCATCATCATCATCATCATCATCATCATCATCATCATCATCATCATCATCATCATCATCATCATCATCATCATCATCATCATCATCATCATCATCATCATCATCATCATCATCATCATCATCATCATCATCATCATCATCATCATCATCATCATCATCATCATCATCATCATCATCATCATCATCATCATCATCATCATCATCATCATCATCATCATCATCATCATCATCATCATCATCATCATCATCATCATCATCATCATCATCATCATCATCATCATCATCATCATCATCATCATCATCATCATCATCATCATCATCATCATCATCATCATCATCATCATCATCATCATCATCATCATCATCATCATCATCATCATCATCATCATCATCATCATCATCATCATCATCATCATCATCATCATCATCATCATCATCATCATCATCATCATCATCATCATCATCATCATCATCATCATCATCATCATCATCATCATCATCATCATCATCATCATCATCATCATCATCATCATCATCATCATCATCATCATCATCATCATCATCATCATCATCATCATCATCATCATCATCATCATCATCATCATCATCATCATCATCATCATCATCATCATCATCATCATCATCATCATCATCATCATCATCATCATCATCATCATCATCATCATCATCATCATCATCATCATCATCATCATCATCATCATCATCATCATCATCATCATCATCATCATCATCATCATCATCATCATCATCATCATCATCATCATCATCATCATCATCATCATCATCATCATCATCATCATCATCATCATCATCATCATCATCATCATCATCATCATCATCATCATCATCATCATCATCATCATCATCATCATCATCATCATCATCATCATCATCATCATCATCATCATCATCATCATCATCATCATCATCATCATCATCATCATCATCATCATCATCATCATCATCATCATCATCATCATCATCATCATCATCATCATCATCATCATCATCATCATCATCATCATCATCATCATCATCATCATCATCATCATCATCATCATCATCATCATCATCATCATCATCATCATCATCATCATCATCATCATCATCATCATCATCATCATCATCATCATCATCATCATCATCATCATCATCATCATCATCATCATCATCATCATCATCATCATCATCATCATCATCATCATCATCATCATCATCATCATCATCATCATCATCATCATCATCATCATCATCATCATCATCATCATCATCATCATCATCATCATCATCATCATCATCATCATCATCATCATCATCATCATCATCATCATCATCATCATCATCATCATCATCATCATCATCATCATCATCATCATCATCATCATCATCATCATCATCATCATCATCATCATCATCATCATCATCATCATCATCATCATCATCATCATCATCATCATCATCATCATCATCATCATCATCATCATCATCATCATCATCATCATCATCATCATCATCATCATCATCATCATCATCATCATCATCATCATCATCATCATCATCATCATCATCATCATCATCATCATCATCATCATCATCATCATCATCATCATCATCATCATCATCATCATCATCATCATCATCATCATCATCATCATCATCATCATCATCATCATCATCATCATCATCATCATCATCATCATCATCATCATCATCATCATCATCATCATCATCATCATCATCATCATCATCATCATCATCATCATCATCATCATCATCATCATCATCATCATCATCATCATCATCATCATCATCATCATCATCATCATCATCATCATCATCATCATCATCATCATCATCATCATCATCATCATCATCATCATCATCATCATCATCATCATCATCATCATCATCATCATCATCATCATCATCATCATCATCATCATCATCATCATCATCATCATCATCATCATCATCATCATCATCATCATCATCATCATCATCATCATCATCATCATCATCATCATCATCATCATCATCATCATCATCATCATCATCATCATCATCATCATCATCATCATCATCATCATCATCATCATCATCATCATCATCATCATCATCATCATCATCATCATCATCATCATCATCATCATCATCATCATCATCATCATCATCATCATCATCATCATCATCATCATCATCATCATCATCATCATCATCATCATCATCATCATCATCATCATCATCATCATCATCATCATCATCATCATCATCATCATCATCATCATCATCATCATCATCATCATCATCATCATCATCATCATCATCATCATCATCATCATCATCATCATCATCATCATCATCATCATCATCATCATCATCATCATCATCATCATCATCATCATCATCATCATCATCATCATCATCATCATCATCATCATCATCATCATCATCATCATCATCATCATCATCATCATCATCATCATCATCATCATCATCATCATCATCATCATCATCATCATCATCATCATCATCATCATCATCATCATCATCATCATCATCATCATCATCATCATCATCATCATCATCATCATCATCATCATCATCATCATCATCATCATCATCATCATCATCATCATCATCATCATCATCATCATCATCATCATCATCATCATCATCATCATCATCATCATCATCATCATCATCATCATCATCATCATCATCATCATCATCATCATCATCATCATCATCATCATCATCATCATCATCATCATCATCATCATCATCATCATCATCATCATCATCATCATCATCATCATCATCATCATCATCATCATCATCATCATCATCATCATCATCATCATCATCATCATCATCATCATCATCATCATCATCATCATCATCATCATCATCATCATCATCATCATCATCATCATCATCATCATCATCATCATCATCATCATCATCATCATCATCATCATCATCATCATCATCATCATCATCATCATCATCATCATCATCATCATCATCATCATCATCATCATCATCATCATCATCATCATCATCATCATCATCATCATCATCATCATCATCATCATCATCATCATCATCATCATCATCATCATCATCATCATCATCATCATCATCATCATCATCATCATCATCATCATCATCATCATCATCATCATCATCATCATCATCATCATCATCATCATCATCATCATCATCATCATCATCATCATCATCATCATCATCATCATCATCATCATCATCATCATCATCATCATCATCATCATCATCATCATCATCATCATCATCATCATCATCATCATCATCATCATCATCATCATCATCATCATCATCATCATCATCATCATCATCATCATCATCATCATCATCATCATCATCATCATCATCATCATCATCATCATCATCATCATCATCATCATCATCATCATCATCATCATCATCATCATCATCATCATCATCATCATCATCATCATCATCATCATCATCATCATCATCATCATCATCATCATCATCATCATCATCATCATCATCATCATCATCATCATCATCATCATCATCATCATCATCATCATCATCATCATCATCATCATCATCATCATCATCATCATCATCATCATCATCATCATCATCATCATCATCATCATCATCATCATCATCATCATCATCATCATCATCATCATCATCATCATCATCATCATCATCATCATCATCATCATCATCATCATCATCATCATCATCATCATCATCATCATCATCATCATCATCATCATCATCATCATCATCATCATCATCATCATCATCATCATCATCATCATCATCATCATCATCATCATCATCATCATCATCATCATCATCATCATCATCATCATCATCATCATCATCATCATCATCATCATCATCATCATCATCATCATCATCATCATCATCATCATCATCATCATCATCATCATCATCATCATCATCATCATCATCATCATCATCATCATCATCATCATCATCATCATCATCATCATCATCATCATCATCATCATCATCATCATCATCATCATCATCATCATCATCATCATCATCATCATCATCATCATCATCATCATCATCATCATCATCATCATCATCATCATCATCATCATCATCATCATCATCATCATCATCATCATCATCATCATCATCATCATCATCATCATCATCATCATCATCATCATCATCATCATCATCATCATCATCATCATCATCATCATCATCATCATCATCATCATCATCATCATCATCATCATCATCATCATCATCATCATCATCATCATCATCATCATCATCATCATCATCATCATCATCATCATCATCATCATCATCATCATCATCATCATCATCATCATCATCATCATCATCATCATCATCATCATCATCATCATCATCATCATCATCATCATCATCATCATCATCATCATCATCATCATCATCATCATCATCATCATCATCATCATCATCATCATCATCATCATCATCATCATCATCATCATCATCATCATCATCATCATCATCATCATCATCATCATCATCATCATCATCATCATCATCATCATCATCATCATCATCATCATCATCATCATCATCATCATCATCATCATCATCATCATCATCATCATCATCATCATCATCATCATCATCATCATCATCATCATCATCATCATCATCATCATCATCATCATCATCATCATCATCATCATCATCATCATCATCATCATCATCATCATCATCATCATCATCATCATCATCATCATCATCATCATCATCATCATCATCATCATCATCATCATCATCATCATCATCATCATCATCATCATCATCATCATCATCATCATCATCATCATCATCATCATCATCATCATCATCATCATCATCATCATCATCATCATCATCATCATCATCATCATCATCATCATCATCATCATCATCATCATCATCATCATCATCATCATCATCATCATCATCATCATCATCATCATCATCATCATCATCATCATCATCATCATCATCATCATCATCATCATCATCATCATCATCATCATCATCATCATCATCATCATCATCATCATCATCATCATCATCATCATCATCATCATCATCATCATCATCATCATCATCATCATCATCATCATCATCATCATCATCATCATCATCATCATCATCATCATCATCATCATCATCATCATCATCATCATCATCATCATCATCATCATCATCATCATCATCATCATCATCATCATCATCATCATCATCATCATCATCATCATCATCATCATCATCATCATCATCATCATCATCATCATCATCATCATCATCATCATCATCATCATCATCATCATCATCATCATCATCATCATCATCATCATCATCATCATCATCATCATCATCATCATCATCATCATCATCATCATCATCATCATCATCATCATCATCATCATCATCATCATCATCATCATCATCATCATCATCATCATCATCATCATCATCATCATCATCATCATCATCATCATCATCATCATCATCATCATCATCATCATCATCATCATCATCATCATCATCATCATCATCATCATCATCATCATCATCATCATCATCATCATCATCATCATCATCATCATCATCATCATCATCATCATCATCATCATCATCATCATCATCATCATCATCATCATCATCATCATCATCATCATCATCATCATCATCATCATCATCATCATCATCATCATCATCATCATCATCATCATCATCATCATCATCATCATCATCATCATCATCATCATCATCATCATCATCATCATCATCATCATCATCATCATCATCATCATCATCATCATCATCATCATCATCATCATCATCATCATCATCATCATCATCATCATCATCATCATCATCATCATCATCATCATCATCATCATCATCATCATCATCATCATCATCATCATCATCATCATCATCATCATCATCATCATCATCATCATCATCATCATCATCATCATCATCATCATCATCATCATCATCATCATCATCATCATCATCATCATCATCATCATCATCATCATCATCATCATCATCATCATCATCATCATCATCATCATCATCATCATCATCATCATCATCATCATCATCATCATCATCATCATCATCATCATCATCATCATCATCATCATCATCATCATCATCATCATCATCATCATCATCATCATCATCATCATCATCATCATCATCATCATCATCATCATCATCATCATCATCATCATCATCATCATCATCATCATCATCATCATCATCATCATCATCATCATCATCATCATCATCATCATCATCATCATCATCATCATCATCATCATCATCATCATCATCATCATCATCATCATCATCATCATCATCATCATCATCATCATCATCATCATCATCATCATCATCATCATCATCATCATCATCATCATCATCATCATCATCATCATCATCATCATCATCATCATCATCATCATCATCATCATCATCATCATCATCATCATCATCATCATCATCATCATCATCATCATCATCATCATCATCATCATCATCATCATCATCATCATCATCATCATCATCATCATCATCATCATCATCATCATCATCATCATCATCATCATCATCATCATCATCATCATCATCATCATCATCATCATCATCATCATCATCATCATCATCATCATCATCATCATCATCATCATCATCATCATCATCATCATCATCATCATCATCATCATCATCATCATCATCATCATCATCATCATCATCATCATCATCATCATCATCATCATCATCATCATCATCATCATCATCATCATCATCATCATCATCATCATCATCATCATCATCATCATCATCATCATCATCATCATCATCATCATCATCATCATCATCATCATCATCATCATCATCATCATCATCATCATCATCATCATCATCATCATCATCATCATCATCATCATCATCATCATCATCATCATCATCATCATCATCATCATCATCATCATCATCATCATCATCATCATCATCATCATCATCATCATCATCATCATCATCATCATCATCATCATCATCATCATCATCATCATCATCATCATCATCATCATCATCATCATCATCATCATCATCATCATCATCATCATCATCATCATCATCATCATCATCATCATCATCATCATCATCATCATCATCATCATCATCATCATCATCATCATCATCATCATCATCATCATCATCATCATCATCATCATCATCATCATCATCATCATCATCATCATCATCATCATCATCATCATCATCATCATCATCATCATCATCATCATCATCATCATCATCATCATCATCATCATCATCATCATCATCATCATCATCATCATCATCATCATCATCATCATCATCATCATCATCATCATCATCATCATCATCATCATCATCATCATCATCATCATCATCATCATCATCATCATCATCATCATCATCATCATCATCATCATCATCATCATCATCATCATCATCATCATCATCATCATCATCATCATCATCATCATCATCATCATCATCATCATCATCATCATCATCATCATCATCATCATCATCATCATCATCATCATCATCATCATCATCATCATCATCATCATCATCATCATCATCATCATCATCATCATCATCATCATCATCATCATCATCATCATCATCATCATCATCATCATCATCATCATCATCATCATCATCATCATCATCATCATCATCATCATCATCATCATCATCATCATCATCATCATCATCATCATCATCATCATCATCATCATCATCATCATCATCATCATCATCATCATCATCATCATCATCATCATCATCATCATCATCATCATCATCATCATCATCATCATCATCATCATCATCATCATCATCATCATCATCATCATCATCATCATCATCATCATCATCATCATCATCATCATCATCATCATCATCATCATCATCATCATCATCATCATCATCATCATCATCATCATCATCATCATCATCATCATCATCATCATCATCATCATCATCATCATCATCATCATCATCATCATCATCATCATCATCATCATCATCATCATCATCATCATCATCATCATCATCATCATCATCATCATCATCATCATCATCATCATCATCATCATCATCATCATCATCATCATCATCATCATCATCATCATCATCATCATCATCATCATCATCATCATCATCATCATCATCATCATCATCATCATCATCATCATCATCATCATCATCATCATCATCATCATCATCATCATCATCATCATCATCATCATCATCATCATCATCATCATCATCATCATCATCATCATCATCATCATCATCATCATCATCATCATCATCATCATCATCATCATCATCATCATCATCATCATCATCATCATCATCATCATCATCATCATCATCATCATCATCATCATCATCATCATCATCATCATCATCATCATCATCATCATCATCATCATCATCATCATCATCATCATCATCATCATCATCATCATCATCATCATCATCATCATCATCATCATCATCATCATCATCATCATCATCATCATCATCATCATCATCATCATCATCATCATCATCATCATCATCATCATCATCATCATCATCATCATCATCATCATCATCATCATCATCATCATCATCATCATCATCATCATCATCATCATCATCATCATCATCATCATCATCATCATCATCATCATCATCATCATCATCATCATCATCATCATCATCATCATCATCATCATCATCATCATCATCATCATCATCATCATCATCATCATCATCATCATCATCATCATCATCATCATCATCATCATCATCATCATCATCATCATCATCATCATCATCATCATCATCATCATCATCATCATCATCATCATCATCATCATCATCATCATCATCATCATCATCATCATCATCATCATCATCATCATCATCATCATCATCATCATCATCATCATCATCATCATCATCATCATCATCATCATCATCATCATCATCATCATCATCATCATCATCATCATCATCATCATCATCATCATCATCATCATCATCATCATCATCATCATCATCATCATCATCATCATCATCATCATCATCATCATCATCATCATCATCATCATCATCATCATCATCATCATCATCATCATCATCATCATCATCATCATCATCATCATCATCATCATCATCATCATCATCATCATCATCATCATCATCATCATCATCATCATCATCATCATCATCATCATCATCATCATCATCATCATCATCATCATCATCATCATCATCATCATCATCATCATCATCATCATCATCATCATCATCATCATCATCATCATCATCATCATCATCATCATCATCATCATCATCATCATCATCATCATCATCATCATCATCATCATCATCATCATCATCATCATCATCATCATCATCATCATCATCATCATCATCATCATCATCATCATCATCATCATCATCATCATCATCATCATCATCATCATCATCATCATCATCATCATCATCATCATCATCATCATCATCATCATCATCATCATCATCATCATCATCATCATCATCATCATCATCATCATCATCATCATCATCATCATCATCATCATCATCATCATCATCATCATCATCATCATCATCATCATCATCATCATCATCATCATCATCATCATCATCATCATCATCATCATCATCATCATCATCATCATCATCATCATCATCATCATCATCATCATCATCATCATCATCATCATCATCATCATCATCATCATCATCATCATCATCATCATCATCATCATCATCATCATCATCATCATCATCATCATCATCATCATCATCATCATCATCATCATCATCATCATCATCATCATCATCATCATCATCATCATCATCATCATCATCATCATCATCATCATCATCATCATCATCATCATCATCATCATCATCATCATCATCATCATCATCATCATCATCATCATCATCATCATCATCATCATCATCATCATCATCATCATCATCATCATCATCATCATCATCATCATCATCATCATCATCATCATCATCATCATCATCATCATCATCATCATCATCATCATCATCATCATCATCATCATCATCATCATCATCATCATCATCATCATCATCATCATCATCATCATCATCATCATCATCATCATCATCATCATCATCATCATCATCATCATCATCATCATCATCATCATCATCATCATCATCATCATCATCATCATCATCATCATCATCATCATCATCATCATCATCATCATCATCATCATCATCATCATCATCATCATCATCATCATCATCATCATCATCATCATCATCATCATCATCATCATCATCATCATCATCATCATCATCATCATCATCATCATCATCATCATCATCATCATCATCATCATCATCATCATCATCATCATCATCATCATCATCATCATCATCATCATCATCATCATCATCATCATCATCATCATCATCATCATCATCATCATCATCATCATCATCATCATCATCATCATCATCATCATCATCATCATCATCATCATCATCATCATCATCATCATCATCATCATCATCATCATCATCATCATCATCATCATCATCATCATCATCATCATCATCATCATCATCATCATCATCATCATCATCATCATCATCATCATCATCATCATCATCATCATCATCATCATCATCATCATCATCATCATCATCATCATCATCATCATCATCATCATCATCATCATCATCATCATCATCATCATCATCATCATCATCATCATCATCATCATCATCATCATCATCATCATCATCATCATCATCATCATCATCATCATCATCATCATCATCATCATCATCATCATCATCATCATCATCATCATCATCATCATCATCATCATCATCATCATCATCATCATCATCATCATCATCATCATCATCATCATCATCATCATCATCATCATCATCATCATCATCATCATCATCATCATCATCATCATCATCATCATCATCATCATCATCATCATCATCATCATCATCATCATCATCATCATCATCATCATCATCATCATCATCATCATCATCATCATCATCATCATCATCATCATCATCATCATCATCATCATCATCATCATCATCATCATCATCATCATCATCATCATCATCATCATCATCATCATCATCATCATCATCATCATCATCATCATCATCATCATCATCATCATCATCATCATCATCATCATCATCATCATCATCATCATCATCATCATCATCATCATCATCATCATCATCATCATCATCATCATCATCATCATCATCATCATCATCATCATCATCATCATCATCATCATCATCATCATCATCATCATCATCATCATCATCATCATCATCATCATCATCATCATCATCATCATCATCATCATCATCATCATCATCATCATCATCATCATCATCATCATCATCATCATCATCATCATCATCATCATCATCATCATCATCATCATCATCATCATCATCATCATCATCATCATCATCATCATCATCATCATCATCATCATCATCATCATCATCATCATCATCATCATCATCATCATCATCATCATCATCATCATCATCATCATCATCATCATCATCATCATCATCATCATCATCATCATCATCATCATCATCATCATCATCATCATCATCATCATCATCATCATCATCATCATCATCATCATCATCATCATCATCATCATCATCATCATCATCATCATCATCATCATCATCATCATCATCATCATCATCATCATCATCATCATCATCATCATCATCATCATCATCATCATCATCATCATCATCATCATCATCATCAATCATCATCATCATCATCATCATCATCATCATCATCATCATCATCATCATCATCATCATCATCATCATCATCATCATCATCATCATCATCATCATCATCATCATCATCATCATCATCATCATCATCATCATCATCATCATCATCATCATCATCATCATCATCATCATCATCATCATCATCATCATCATCATCATCATCATCATCATCATCATCATCATCATCATCATCATCATCATCATCATCATCATCCATCATCATCATCATCATCATCATCATCATCATCATCATCATCATCATCATCATCATCATCATCATCATCATCATCATCATCAATCATCATCATCATCATCATCATCATCATCATCATCATCATCATCATCATCATCATCATCATCATCATCATCATCATCATCATCATCATCATCATCATCATCATCATCATCATCATCATCATCATCATCATCATCATCATCATCATCATCATCATCATCATCATCATCATCATCATCATCATCATCATCATCATCATCATCATCATCATCATCATCATCATCATCATCATCATCATCATCATCATCATCATCATCATCATCATCATCATCATCATCATCATCATCATCATCATCATCATCAATCATCATCATCATCATCATCATCATCATCATCATCATCATCATCATCATCA
>JAXRKO010001305.1:0-18698 GCA_037039905.1 Formica aserva
TCGTTCCGAACGAAGGAAACTTGCGTACATAGCGATCTTAGCTCTGTGTGCCGAGAAGCGTTGTTCCTCAATTTCCTTGATGTGTTATGAAAATTTTCGGCAAATCTCACTTACAGGCACGTAACTAAGTCGTTCCGAACGAAGGAAACTTGCGTACATAGCGATCTTAGCTCTGTGTGCCGAGAAGCGTTGTTCCTCAATTTCCTTGATGTGTTATGAAAATTTTCGGCAAATCTCACTTACAGGCACGTAACTAAGTCGTTCCGAACGAAGGAAACTTGCGTACATAGCGATCTTAGCTCTGTGAGCCGAGAAGCGTTGTTCCTCAATTTCCTTGATGTGTTATGAAAATTTTCGGCAAATCTCACTTACAGGCACGTAACTAAGTCGTTCCGAACGAAGGAAACTTGCGTACATAGCGATCTTAGCTCTGTGTGCCGAGAAGCGTTGTTCCTCAATTTCCTTGATGTGTTATGAAAATTTTCGGCAAATCTCACTTACAGGCACGTAACTAAGTCGTTCCGAACGAAGGAAACTTGCGTACATAGCGATCTTAGCTCTGTGTGCCGAGAAGCGTTGTTCCTCAATTTCCTTGATGTGTTATGAAAATTTTCGGCAAATCTCACTTACAGGCACGTAACTAAGTCGTTCCGAACGAAGGAAACTTGCGTACATAGCGATCTTAGCTCTGTGTGCCGAGAAGCGTTGTTCCTCAATTTCCTTGATGTGTTATGAAAATTTTCGGCAAATCTCACTTACAGGCACGTAACTAAGTCGTTCCGAACGAAGGAAACTTGCGTACATAGCGATCTTAGCTCTGTGTGCCGAGAAGCGTTGTTCCTCAATTTCCTTGATGTGTTATGAAAATTTTCGGCAAATCTCGCTTACAGGCACGTAACTAAGTCGTTCCGAACGAAGGAAACTTGCGTACATAGCGATCTTAGCTCTGTGAGCCGAGAAGCGTTGTTCCTCAATTTCCTTGATGTGTTATGAAAATTTTCGGCAAATCTCACTTACAGGCACGTAACTAAGTCGTTCCGAACGAAGGAAACTTGCGTACATAGCGATCTTAGCTCTGTGAGCCGAGAAGCGTTGTTCCTCAATTTCCTTGATGTGTTATGAAAATTTTCGGCATATCTCACTTACAGGCACGTAACTAAGTCGTTCCGAACGAAGGAAACTTGCGTACATAGCGATCTTAGCTCTGTGTGCCGAGAAGCGTTGTTCCTCAATTTCCTTGATGTGTTATGAAAATTTTCGGCAAATCTCGCTTACAGGCACGTAACTAAGTCGTTCCGAACGAAGGAAACTTGCGTACATAGCGATCTTAGCTCTGTGTGCCGAGAAGCGTTGTTCCTCAATTTCCTTGATGTGTTATGAAAATTTTCGGCAAATCTCACTTACAGGCACGTAACTAAGTCGTTCCGAACGAAGGAAACTTGCGTACATAGCGATCTTAGCTCTGTGTGCCGAGAAGCGTTGTTCCTCAATTTCCTTGATGTGTTATGAAAATTTTCGGCAAATCTCACTTACAGGCACGTAACTAAGTCGTTCCGAACGAAGGAAACTTGCGTACATAGCGATCTTAGCTCTGTGTGCCGAGAAGCGTTGTTCCTCAATTTCCTTGATGTGTTATGAAAATTTTCGGCAAATCTCGCTTACAGGCACGTAACTAAGTCGTTCCGAACGAAGGAAACTTGCGTACATAGCGATCTTAGCTCTGTGAGCCGAGAAGCGTTGTTCCTCAATTTCCTTGATGTGTTATGAAAATTTTCGGCAAATCTCACTTACAGGCACGTAACTAAGTCGTTCCGAACGAAGGAAACTTGCGTACATAGCGATCTTAGCTCTGTGAGCCGAGAAGCGTTGTTCCTCAATTTCCTTGATGTGTTATGAAAATTTTCGGCAAATCTCACTTACAGGCACGTAACTAAGTCGTTCCGAACGAAGGAAACTTGCGTACATAGCGATCTTAGCTCTGTGTGCCGAGAAGCGTTGTTCCTCAATTTCCTTGATGTGTTATGAAAATTTTCGGCAAATCTCACTTACAGGCACGTAACTAAGTCGTTCCGAACGAAGGAAACTTGCGTACATAGCGATCTTAGCTCTGTGTGCCGAGAAGCGTTGTTCCTCAATTTCCTTGATGTGTTATGAAAATTTTCGGCAAATCTCACTTACAGGCACGTAACTAAGTCGTTCCGAACGAAGGAAACTTGCGTACATAGCGATCTTAGCTCTGTGAGCCGAGAAGCGTTGTTCCTCAATTTCCTTGATGTGTTATGAAAATTTTCGGCAAATCTCACTTACAGGCACGTAACTAAGTCGTTCCGAACGAAGGAAACTTGCGTACATAGCGATCTTAGCTCTGTGAGCCGAGAAGCGTTGTTCCTCAATTTCCTTGATGTGTTATGAAAATTTTCGGCAAATCTCACTTACAGGCACGTAACTAAGTCGTTCCGAACGAAGGAAACTTGCGTACATAGCGATCTTAGCTCTGTGTGCCGAGAAGCGTTGTTCCTCAATTTCCTTGATGTGTTATGAAAATTTTCGGCAAATCTCACTTACAGGCACGTAACTAAGTCGTTCCGAACGAAGGAAACTTGCGTACATAGCGATCTTAGCTCTGTGTGCCGAGAAGCGTTGTTCCTCAATTTCCTTGATGTGTTATGAAAATTTTCGGCAAATCTCACTTACAGGCACGTAACTAAGTCGTTCCGAACGAAGGAAACTTGCGTACATAGCGATCTTAGCTCTGTGTGCCGAGAAGCGTTGTTCCTCAATTTCCTTGATGTGTTATGAAAATTTTCGGCAAATCTCACTTACAGGCACGTAACTAAGTCGTTCCGAACGAAGGAAACTTGCGTACATAGCGATCTTAGCTCTGTGTGCCGAGAAGCGTTGTTCCTCAATTTCCTTGATGTGTTATGAAAATTTTCGGCAAATCTCACTTACAGGCACGTAACTAAGTCGTTCCGAACGAAGGAAACTTGCGTACATAGCGATCTTAGCTCTGTGTGCCGAGAAGCGTTGTTCCTCAATTTCCTTGATGTGTTATGAAAATTTTCGGCAAATCTCACTTACAGGCACGTAACTAAGTCGTTCCGAACGAAGGAAACTTGCGTACATAGCGATCTTAGCTCTGTGTGCCGAGAAGCGTTGTTCCTCAATTTCCTTGATGTGTTATGAAAATTTTCGGCATATCTCACTTACAGGCACGTAACTAAGTCGTTCCGAACGAAGGAAACTTGCGTACATAGCGATCTTAGCTCTGTGTGCCGAGAAGCGTTGTTCCTCAATTTCCTTGATGTGTTATGAAAATTTTCGGCAAATCTCGCTTACAGGCACGTAACTAAGTCGTTCCGAACGAAGGAAACTTGCGTACATAGCGATCTTAGCTCTGTGTGCCGAGAAGCGTTGTTCCTCAATTTCCTTGATGTGTTATGAAAATTTTCGGCAAATCTCACTTACAGGCACGTAACTAAGTCGTTCCGAACGAAGGAAACTTGCGTACATAGCGATCTTAGCTCTGTGTGCCGAGAAGCGTTGTTCCTCAATTTCCTTGATGTGTTATGAAAATTTTCGGCAAATCTCACTTACAGGCACGTAACTAAGTCGTTCCGAACGAAGGAAACTTGCGTACATAGCGATCTTAGCTCTGTGAGCCGAGAAGCGTTGTTCCTCAATTTCCTTGATGTGTTATGAAAATTTTCGGCAAATCTCACTTACAGGCACGTAACTAAGTCGTTCCGAACGAAGGAAACTTGCGTACATAGCGATCTTAGCTCTGTGTGCCGAGAAGCGTTGTTCCTCAATTTCCTTGATGTGTTATGAAAATTTTCGGCAAATCTCACTTACAGGCACGTAACTAAGTCGTTCCGAACGAAGGAAACTTGCGTACATAGCGATCTTAGCTCTGTGTGCCGAGAAGCGTTGTTCCTCAATTTCCTTGATGTGTTATGAAAATTTTCGGCAAATCTCACTTACAGGCACGTAACTAAGTCGTTCCGAACGAAGGAAACTTGCGTACATAGCGATCTTAGCTCTGTGTGCCGAGAAGCGTTGTTCCTCAATTTCCTTGATGTGTTATGAAAATTTTCGGCAAATCTCACTTACAGGCACGTAACTAAGTCGTTCCGAACGAAGGAAACTTGCGTACATAGCGATCTTAGCTCTGTGAGCCGAGAAGCGTTGTTCCTCAATTTCCTTGATGTGTTATGAAAATTTTCGGCAAATCTCACTTACAGGCACGTAACTAAGTCGTTCCGAACGAAGGAAACTTGCGTACATAGCGATCTTAGCTCTGTGTGCCGAGAAGCGTTGTTCCTCAATTTCCTTGATGTGTTATGAAAATTTTCGGCAAATCTCACTTACAGGCACGTAACTAAGTCGTTCCGAACGAAGGAAACTTGCGTACATAGCGATCTTAGCTCTGTGTGCCGAGAAGCGTTGTTCCTCAATTTCCTTGATGTGTTATGAAAATTTTCGGCAAATCTCACTTACAGGCACGTAACTAAGTCGTTCCGAACGAAGGAAACTTGCGTACATAGCGATCTTAGCTCTGTGTGCCGAGAAGCGTTGTTCCTCAATTTCCTTGATGTGTTATGAAAATTTTCGGCAAATCTCACTTACAGGCACGTAACTAAGTCGTTCCGAACGAAGGAAACTTGCGTACATAGCGATCTTAGCTCTGTGAGCCGAGAAGCGTTGTTCCTCAATTTCCTTGATGTGTTATGAAAATTTTCGGCAAATCTCACTTACAGGCACGTAACTAAGTCGTTCCGAACGAAGGAAACTTGCGTACATAGCGATCTTAGCTCTGTGTGCCGAGAAGCGTTGTTCCTCAATTTCCTTGATGTGTTATGAAAATTTTCGGCAAATCTCACTTACAGGCACGTAACTAAGTCGTTCCGAACGAAGGAAACTTGCGTACATAGCGATCTTAGCTCTGTGTGCCGAGAAGCGTTGTTCCTCAATTTCCTTGATGTGTTATGAAAATTTTCGGCAAATCTCACTTACAGGCACGTAACTAAGTCGTTCCGAACGAAGGAAACTTGCGTACATAGCGATCTTAGCTCTGTGAGCCGAGAAGCGTTGTTCCTCAATTTCCTTGATGTGTTATGAAAATTTTCGGCAAATCTCACTTACAGGCACGTAACTAAGTCGTTCCGAACGAAGGAAACTTGCGTACATAGCGATCTTAGCTCTGTGTGCCGAGAAGCGTTGTTCCTCAATTTCCTTGATGTGTTATGAAAATTTTCGGCAAATCTCACTTACAGGCACGTAACTAAGTCGTTCCGAACGAAGGAAACTTGCGTACATAGCGATCTTAGCTCTGTGTGCCGAGAAGCGTTGTTCCTCAATTTCCTTGATGTGTTATGAAAATTTTCGGCAAATCTCGCTTACAGGCACGTAACTAAGTCGTTCCGAACGAAGGAAACTTGCGTACATAGCGATCTTAGCTCTGTGTGCCGAGAAGCGTTGTTCCTCAATTTCCTTGATGTGTTATGAAAATTTTCGGCAAATCTCACTTACAGGCACGTAACTAAGTCGTTCCGAACGAAGGAAACTTGCGTACATAGCGATCTTAGCTCTGTGAGCCGAGAAGCGTTGTTCCTCAATTTCCTTGATGTGTTATGAAAATTTTCGGCAAATCTCACTTACAGGCACGTAACTAAGTCGTTCCGAACGAAGGAAACTTGCGTACATAGCGATCTTAGCTCTGTGTGCCGAGAAGCGTTGTTCCTCAATTTCCTTGATGTGTTATGAAAATTTTCGGCAAATCTCACTTACAGGCACGTAACTAAGTCGTTCCGAACGAAGGAAACTTGCGTACATAGCGATCTTAGCTCTGTGTGCCGAGAAGCGTTGTTCCTCAATTTCCTTGATGTGTTATGAAAATTTTCGGCAAATCTCGCTTACAGGCACGTAACTAAGTCGTTCCGAACGAAGGAAACTTGCGTACATAGCGATCTTAGCTCTGTGTGCCGAGAAGCGTTGTTCCTCAATTTCCTTGATGTGTTATGAAAATTTTCGGCAAATCTCACTTACAGGCACGTAACTAAGTCGTTCCGAACGAAGGAAACTTGCGTACATAGCGATCTTAGCTCTGTGTGCCGAGAAGCGTTGTTCCTCAATTTCCTTGATGTGTTATGAAAATTTTCGGCAAATCTCACTTACAGGCACGTAACTAAGTCGTTCCGAACGAAGGAAACTTGCGTACATAGCGATCTTAGCTCTGTGTGCCGAGAAGCGTTGTTCCTCAATTTCCTTGATGTGTTATGAAAATTTTCGGCAAATCTCGCTTAACACCTTGATCTGTTATGAAAACTTTCGTTATATCTCACTTACAGGCACGTAACTAAGTCGTTCCGAACGAAGGAAACTTGCGTACATAGCGATCTTAGCTCTGTGTGCCGAGAAGCGTTGTTCCTCAATTTCCTTGATGTGTTATGAAAATTTTCGGCAAATCTCACTTACAGGCACGTAACTAAGTCGTTCCGAACGAAGGAAACTTGCGTACATAGCGATCTTAGCTCTGTGTGCCGAGAAGCGTTGTTCCTCAATTTCCTTGATGTGTTATGAAAATTTTCGGCAAATCTCACTTACAGGCACGTAACTAAGTCGTTCCGAACGAAGGAAACTTGCGTACATAGCGATCTTAGCTCTGTGTGCCGAGAAGCGTTGTTCCTCAATTTCCTTGATGTGTTATGAAAATTTTCGGCAAATCTCACTTACAGGCACGTAACTAAGTCGTTCCGAACGAAGGAAACTTGCGTACATAGCGATCTTAGCTCTGTGTGCCGAGAAGCGTTGTTCCTCAATTTCCTTGATGTGTTATGAAAATTTTCGGCAAATCTCACTTACAGGCACGTAACTAAGTCGTTCCGAACGAAGGAAACTTGCGTACATAGCGATCTTAGCTCTGTGTGCCGAGAAGCGTTGTTCCTCAATTTCCTTGATGTGTTATGAAAATTTTCGGCAAATCTCACTTACAGGCACGTAACTAAGTCGTTCCGAACGAAGGAAACTTGCGTACATAGCGATCTTAGCTCTGTGTGCCGAGAAGCGTTGTTCCTCAATTTCCTTGATGTGTTATGAAAATTTTCGGCAAATCTCACTTACAGGCACGTAACTAAGTCGTTCCGAACGAAGGAAACTTGCGTACATAGCGATCTTAGCTCTGTGTGCCGAGAAGCGTTGTTCCTCAATTTCCTTGATGTGTTATGAAAATTTTCGGCAAATCTCACTTACAGGCACGTAACTAAGTCGTTCCGAACGAAGGAAACTTGCGTACATAGCGATCTTAGCTCTGTGTGCCGAGAAGCGTTGTTCCTCAATTTCCTTGATGTGTTATGAAAATTTTCGGCAAATCTCACTTACAGGCACGTAACTAAGTCGTTCCGAACGAAGGAAACTTGCGTACATAGCGATCTTAGCTCTGTGTGCCGAGAAGCGTTGTTCCTCAATTTCCTTGATGTGTTATGAAAATTTTCGGCAAATCTCACTTACAGGCACGTAACTAAGTCGTTCCGAACGAAGGAAACTTGCGTACATAGCGATCTTAGCTCTGTGTGCCGAGAAGCGTTGTTCCTCAATTTCCTTGATGTGTTATGAAAATTTTCGGCAAATCTCACTTACAGGCACGTAACTAAGTCGTTCCGAACGAAGGAAACTTGCGTACATAGCGATCTTAGCTCTGTGTGCCGAGAAGCGTTGTTCCTCAATTTCCTTGATGTGTTATGAAAATTTTCGGCAAATCTCACTTACAGGCACGTAACTAAGTCGTTCCGAACGAAGGAAACTTGCGTACATAGCGATCTTAGCTCTGTGTGCCGAGAAGCGTTGTTCCTCAATTTCCTTGATGTGTTATGAAAATTTTCGGCAAATCTCACTTACAGGCACGTAACTAAGTCGTTCCGAACGAAGGAAACTTGCGTACATAGCGATCTTAGCTCTGTGTGCCGAGAAGCGTTGTTCCTCAATTTCCTTGATGTGTTATGAAAATTTTCGGCAAATCTCACTTACAGGCACGTAACTAAGTCGTTCCGAACGAAGGAAACTTGCGTACATAGCGATCTTAGCTCTGTGTGCCGAGAAGCGTTGTTCCTCAATTTCCTTGATGTGTTATGAAAATTTTCGGCAAATCTCACTTACAGGCACGTAACTAAGTCGTTCCGAACGAAGGAAACTTGCGTACATAGCGATCTTAGCTCTGTGTGCCGAGAAGCGTTGTTCCTCAATTTCCTTGATGTGTTATGAAAATTTTCGGCAAATCTCACTTACAGGCACGTAACTAAGTCGTTCCGAACGAAGGAAACTTGCGTACATAGCGATCTTAGCTCTGTGTGCCGAGAAGCGTTGTTCCTCAATTTCCTTGATGTGTTATGAAAATTTTCGGCAAATCTCACTTACAGGCACGTAACTAAGTCGTTCCGAACGAAGGAAACTTGCGTACATAGCGATCTTAGCTCTGTGTGCCGAGAAGCGTTGTTCCTCAATTTCCTTGATGTGTTATGAAAATTTTCGGCAAATCTCACTTACAGGCACGTAACTAAGTCGTTCCGAACGAAGGAAACTTGCGTACATAGCGATCTTAGCTCTGTGTGCCGAGAAGCGTTGTTCCTCAATTTCCTTGATGTGTTATGAAAATTTTCGGCAAATCTCACTTACAGGCACGTAACTAAGTCGTTCCGAACGAAGGAAACTTGCGTACATAGCGATCTTAGCTCTGTGTGCCGAGAAGCGTTGTTCCTCAATTTCCTTGATGTGTTATGAAAATTTTCGGCAAATCTCACTTACAGGCACGTAACTAAGTCGTTCCGAACGAAGGAAACTTGCGTACATAGCGATCTTAGCTCTGTGTGCCGAGAAGCGTTGTTCCTCAATTTCCTTGATGTGTTATGAAAATTTTCGGCAAATCTCACTTACAGGCACGTAACTAAGTCGTTCCGAACGAAGGAAACTTGCGTACATAGCGATCTTAGCTCTGTGTGCCGAGAAGCGTTGTTCCTCAATTTCCTTGATGTGTTATGAAAATTTTCGGCAAATCTCACTTACAGGCACGTAACTAAGTCGTTCCGAACGAAGGAAACTTGCGTACATAGCGATCTTAGCTCTGTGTGCCGAGAAGCGTTGTTCCTCAATTTCCTTGATGTGTTATGAAAATTTTCGGCAAATCTCACTTACAGGCACGTAACTAAGTCGTTCCGAACGAAGGAAACTTGCGTACATAGCGATCTTAGCTCTGTGTGCCGAGAAGCGTTGTTCCTCAATTTCCTTGATGTGTTATGAAAATTTTCGGCAAATCTCACTTACAGGCACGTAACTAAGTCGTTCCGAACGAAGGAAACTTGCGTACATAGCGATCTTAGCTCTGTGTGCCGAGAAGCGTTGTTCCTCAATTTCCTTGATGTGTTATGAAAATTTTCGGCAAATCTCACTTACAGGCACGTAACTAAGTCGTTCCGAACGAAGGAAACTTGCGTACATAGCGATCTTAGCTCTGTGTGCCGAGAAGCGTTGTTCCTCAATTTCCTTGATGTGTTATGAAAATTTTCGGCAAATCTCACTTACAGGCACGTAACTAAGTCGTTCCGAACGAAGGAAACTTGCGTACATAGCGATCTTAGCTCTGTGTGCCGAGAAGCGTTGTTCCTCAATTTCCTTGATGTGTTATGAAAATTTTCGGCAAATCTCACTTACAGGCACGTAACTAAGTCGTTCCGAACGAAGGAAACTTGCGTACATAGCGATCTTAGCTCTGTGTGCCGAGAAGCGTTGTTCCTCAATTTCCTTGATGTGTTATGAAAATTTTCGGCAAATCTCACTTACAGGCACGTAACTAAGTCGTTCCGAACGAAGGAAACTTGCGTACATAGCGATCTTAGCTCTGTGTGCCGAGAAGCGTTGTTCCTCAATTTCCTTGATGTGTTATGAAAATTTTCGGCAAATCTCACTTACAGGCACGTAACTAAGTCGTTCCGAACGAAGGAAACTTGCGTACATAGCGATCTTAGCTCTGTGTGCCGAGAAGCGTTGTTCCTCAATTTCCTTGATGTGTTATGAAAATTTTCGGCAAATCTCACTTACAGGCACGTAACTAAGTCGTTCCGAACGAAGGAAACTTGCGTACATAGCGATCTTAGCTCTGTGTGCCGAGAAGCGTTGTTCCTCAATTTCCTTGATGTGTTATGAAAATTTTCGGCAAATCTCACTTACAGGCACGTAACTAAGTCGTTCCGAACGAAGGAAACTTGCGTACATAGCGATCTTAGCTCTGTGTGCCGAGAAGCGTTGTTCCTCAATTTCCTTGATGTGTTATGAAAATTTTCGGCAAATCTCACTTACAGGCACGTAACTAAGTCGTTCCGAACGAAGGAAACTTGCGTACATAGCGATCTTAGCTCTGTGTGCCGAGAAGCGTTGTTCCTCAATTTCCTTGATGTGTTATGAAAATTTTCGGCAAATCTCACTTACAGGCACGTAACTAAGTCGTTCCGAACGAAGGAAACTTGCGTACATAGCGATCTTAGCTCTGTGTGCCGAGAAGCGTTGTTCCTCAATTTCCTTGATGTGTTATGAAAATTTTCGGCAAATCTCACTTACAGGCACGTAACTAAGTCGTTCCGAACGAAGGAAACTTGCGTACATAGCGATCTTAGCTCTGTGTGCCGAGAAGCGTTGTTCCTCAATTTCCTTGATGTGTTATGAAAATTTTCGGCAAATCTCACTTACAGGCACGTAACTAAGTCGTTCCGAACGAAGGAAACTTGCGTACATAGCGATCTTAGCTCTGTGTGCCGAGAAGCGTTGTTCCTCAATTTCCTTGATGTGTTATGAAAATTTTCGGCAAATCTCACTTACAGGCACGTAACTAAGTCGTTCCGAACGAAGGAAACTTGCGTACATAGCGATCTTAGCTCTGTGTGCCGAGAAGCGTTGTTCCTCAATTTCCTTGATGTGTTATGAAAATTTTCGGCAAATCTCACTTACAGGCACGTAACTAAGTCGTTCCGAACGAAGGAAACTTGCGTACATAGCGATCTTAGCTCTGTGTGCCGAGAAGCGTTGTTCCTCAATTTCCTTGATGTGTTATGAAAATTT
The DNA here is from genome assembly GCA_037039905.1 of Formica aserva. Taxonomy (NCBI): domain Eukaryota; kingdom Metazoa; phylum Arthropoda; class Insecta; order Hymenoptera; family Formicidae; genus Formica; species Formica aserva. The sequence goes on from JAXRKO010001305.1 coordinate 11,104, forward strand.
TCGGCAAATCTCACTTACAGGCACGTAACTAAGTCGTTCCGAACGAAGGAAACTTGCGTACATAGCGATCTTAGCTCTGTGTGCCGAGAAGCGTTGTTCCTCAATTTCCTTGATGTGTTATGAAAATTTTCGGCAAATCTCACTTACAGGCACGTAACTAAGTCGTTCCGAACGAAGGAAACTTGCGTACATAGCGATCTTAGCTCTGTGTGCCGAGAAGCGTTGTTCCTCAATTTCCTTGATGTGTTATGAAAATTTTCGGCAAATCTCACTTACAGGCACGTAACTAAGTCGTTCCGAACGAAGGAAACTTGCGTACATAGCGATCTTAGCTCTGTGTGCCGAGAAGCGTTGTTCCTCAATTTCCTTGATGTGTTATGAAAATTTTCGGCAAATCTCACTTACAGGCACGTAACTAAGTCGTTCCGAACGAAGGAAACTTGCGTACATAGCGATCTTAGCTCTGTGTGCCGAGAAGCGTTGTTCCTCAATTTCCTTGATGTGTTATGAAAATTTTCGGCAAATCTCACTTACAGGCACGTAACTAAGTCGTTCCGAACGAAGGAAACTTGCGTACATAGCGATCTTAGCTCTGTGTGCCGAGAAGCGTTGTTCCTCAATTTCCTTGATGTGTTATGAAAATTTTCGGCAAATCTCACTTACAGGCACGTAACTAAGTCGTTCCGAACGAAGGAAACTTGCGTACATAGCGATCTTAGCTCTGTGTGCCGAGAAGCGTTGTTCCTCAATTTCCTTGATGTGTTATGAAAATTTTCGGCAAATCTCACTTACAGGCACGTAACTAAGTCGTTCCGAACGAAGGAAACTTGCGTACATAGCGATCTTAGCTCTGTGTGCCGAGAAGCGTTGTTCCTCAATTTCCTTGATGTGTTATGAAAATTTTCGGCAAATCTCACTTACAGGCACGTAACTAAGTCGTTCCGAACGAAGGAAACTTGCGTACATAGCGATCTTAGCTCTGTGTGCCGAGAAGCGTTGTTCCTCAATTTCCTTGATGTGTTATGAAAATTTTCGGCAAATCTCACTTACAGGCACGTAACTAAGTCGTTCCGAACGAAGGAAACTTGCGTACATAGCGATCTTAGCTCTGTGTGCCGAGAAGCGTTGTTCCTCAATTTCCTTGATGTGTTATGAAAATTTTCGGCAAATCTCACTTACAGGCACGTAACTAAGTCGTTCCGAACGAAGGAAACTTGCGTACATAGCGATCTTAGCTCTGTGTGCCGAGAAGCGTTGTTCCTCAATTTCCTTGATGTGTTATGAAAATTTTCGGCAAATCTCACTTACAGGCACGTAACTAAGTCGTTCCGAACGAAGGAAACTTGCGTACATAGCGATCTTAGCTCTGTGTGCCGAGAAGCGTTGTTCCTCAATTTCCTTGATGTGTTATGAAAATTTTCGGCAAATCTCACTTACAGGCACGTAACTAAGTCGTTCCGAACGAAGGAAACTTGCGTACATAGCGATCTTAGCTCTGTGTGCCGAGAAGCGTTGTTCCTCAATTTCCTTGATGTGTTATGAAAATTTTCGGCAAATCTCACTTACAGGCACGTAACTAAGTCGTTCCGAACGAAGGAAACTTGCGTACATAGCGATCTTAGCTCTGTGTGCCGAGAAGCGTTGTTCCTCAATTTCCTTGATGTGTTATGAAAATTTTCGGCAAATCTCACTTACAGGCACGTAACTAAGTCGTTCCGAACGAAGGAAACTTGCGTACATAGCGATCTTAGCTCTGTGTGCCGAGAAGCGTTGTTCCTCAATTTCCTTGATGTGTTATGAAAATTTTCGGCAAATCTCACTTACAGGCACGTAACTAAGTCGTTCCGAACGAAGGAAACTTGCGTACATAGCGATCTTAGCTCTGTGTGCCGAGAAGCGTTGTTCCTCAATTTCCTTGATGTGTTATGAAAATTTTCGGCAAATCTCACTTACAGGCACGTAACTAAGTCGTTCCGAACGAAGGAAACTTGCGTACATAGCGATCTTAGCTCTGTGTGCCGAGAAGCGTTGTTCCTCAATTTCCTTGATGTGTTATGAAAATTTTCGGCAAATCTCACTTACAGGCACGTAACTAAGTCGTTCCGAACGAAGGAAACTTGCGTACATAGCGATCTTAGCTCTGTGTGCCGAGAAGCGTTGTTCCTCAATTTCCTTGATGTGTTATGAAAATTTTCGGCAAATCTCACTTACAGGCACGTAACTAAGTCGTTCCGAACGAAGGAAACTTGCGTACATAGCGATCTTAGCTCTGTGTGCCGAGAAGCGTTGTTCCTCAATTTCCTTGATGTGTTATGAAAATTTTCGGCAAATCTCACTTACAGGCACGTAACTAAGTCGTTCCGAACGAAGGAAACTTGCGTACATAGCGATCTTAGCTCTGTGTGCCGAGAAGCGTTGTTCCTCAATTTCCTTGATGTGTTATGAAAATTTTCGGCAAATCTCACTTACAGGCACGTAACTAAGTCGTTCCGAACGAAGGAAACTTGCGTACATAGCGATCTTAGCTCTGTGTGCCGAGAAGCGTTGTTCCTCAATTTCCTTGATGTGTTATGAAAATTTTCGGCAAATCTCACTTACAGGCACGTAACTAAGTCGTTCCGAACGAAGGAAACTTGCGTACATAGCGATCTTAGCTCTGTGTGCCGAGAAGCGTTGTTCCTCAATTTCCTTGATGTGTTATGAAAATTTTCGGCAAATCTCACTTACAGGCACGTAACTAAGTCGTTCCGAACGAAGGAAACTTGCGTACATAGCGATCTTAGCTCTGTGTGCCGAGAAGCGTTGTTCCTCAATTTCCTTGATGTGTTATGAAAATTTTCGGCAAATCTCACTTACAGGCACGTAACTAAGTCGTTCCGAACGAAGGAAACTTGCGTACATAGCGATCTTAGCTCTGTGTGCCGAGAAGCGTTGTTCCTCAATTTCCTTGATGTGTTATGAAAATTTTCGGCAAATCTCACTTACAGGCACGTAACTAAGTCGTTCCGAACGAAGGAAACTTGCGTACATAGCGATCTTAGCTCTGTGTGCCGAGAAGCGTTGTTCCTCAATTTCCTTGATGTGTTATGAAAATTTTCGGCAAATCTCACTTACAGGCACGTAACTAAGTCGTTCCGAACGAAGGAAACTTGCGTACATAGCGATCTTAGCTCTGTGTGCCGAGAAGCGTTGTTCCTCAATTTCCTTGATGTGTTATGAAAATTTTCGGCAAATCTCACTTACAGGCACGTAACTAAGTCGTTCCGAACGAAGGAAACTTGCGTACATAGCGATCTTAGCTCTGTGTGCCGAGAAGCGTTGTTCCTCAATTTCCTTGATGTGTTATGAAAATTTTCGGCAAATCTCACTTACAGGCACGTAACTAAGTCGTTCCGAACGAAGGAAACTTGCGTACATAGCGATCTTAGCTCTGTGTGCCGAGAAGCGTTGTTCCTCAATTTCCTTGATGTGTTATGAAAATTTTCGGCAAATCTCACTTACAGGCACGTAACTAAGTCGTTCCGAACGAAGGAAACTTGCGTACATAGCGATCTTAGCTCTGTGTGCCGAGAAGCGTTGTTCCTCAATTTCCTTGATGTGTTATGAAAATTTTCGGCAAATCTCACTTACAGGCACGTAACTAAGTCGTTCCGAACGAAGGAAACTTGCGTACATAGCGATCTTAGCTCTGTGTGCCGAGAAGCGTTGTTCCTCAATTTCCTTGATGTGTTATGAAAATTTTCGGCAAATCTCACTTACAGGCACGTAACTAAGTCGTTCCGAACGAAGGAAACTTGCGTACATAGCGATCTTAGCTCTGTGTGCCGAGAAGCGTTGTTCCTCAATTTCCTTGATGTGTTATGAAAATTTTCGGCAAATCTCACTTACAGGCACGTAACTAAGTCGTTCCGAACGAAGGAAACTTGCGTACATAGCGATCTTAGCTCTGTGTGCCGAGAAGCGTTGTTCCTCAATTTCCTTGATGTGTTATGAAAATTTTCGGCAAATCTCACTTACAGGCACGTAACTAAGTCGTTCCGAACGAAGGAAACTTGCGTACATAGCGATCTTAGCTCTGTGTGCCGAGAAGCGTTGTTCCTCAATTTCCTTGATGTGTTATGAAAATTTTCGGCAAATCTCACTTACAGGCACGTAACTAAGTCGTTCCGAACGAAGGAAACTTGCGTACATAGCGATCTTAGCTCTGTGTGCCGAGAAGCGTTGTTCCTCAATTTCCTTGATGTGTTATGAAAATTTTCGGCAAATCTCACTTACAGGCACGTAACTAAGTCGTTCCGAACGAAGGAAACTTGCGTACATAGCGATCTTAGCTCTGTGTGCCGAGAAGCGTTGTTCCTCAATTTCCTTGATGTGTTATGAAAATTTTCGGCAAATCTCACTTACAGGCACGTAACTAAGTCGTTCCGAACGAAGGAAACTTGCGTACATAGCGATCTTAGCTCTGTGTGCCGAGAAGCGTTGTTCCTCAATTTCCTTGATGTGTTATGAAAATTTTCGGCAAATCTCACTTACAGGCACGTAACTAAGTCGTTCCGAACGAAGGAAACTTGCGTACATAGCGATCTTAGCTCTGTGTGCCGAGAAGCGTTGTTCCTCAATTTCCTTGATGTGTTATGAAAATTTTCGGCAAATCTCACTTACAGGCACGTAACTAAGTCGTTCCGAACGAAGGAAACTTGCGTACATAGCGATCTTAGCTCTGTGTGCCGAGAAGCGTTGTTCCTCAATTTCCTTGATGTGTTATGAAAATTTTCGGCAAATCTCACTTACAGGCACGTAACTAAGTCGTTCCGAACGAAGGAAACTTGCGTACATAGCGATCTTAGCTCTGTGTGCCGAGAAGCGTTGTTCCTCAATTTCCTTGATGTGTTATGAAAATTTTCGGCAAATCTCACTTACAGGCACGTAACTAAGTCGTTCCGAACGAAGGAAACTTGCGTACATAGCGATCTTAGCTCTGTGTGCCGAGAAGCGTTGTTCCTCAATTTCCTTGATGTGTTATGAAAATTTTCGGCAAATCTCACTTACAGGCACGTAACTAAGTCGTTCCGAACGAAGGAAACTTGCGTACATAGCGATCTTAGCTCTGTGTGCCGAGAAGCGTTGTTCCTCAATTTCCTTGATGTGTTATGAAAATTTTCGGCAAATCTCACTTACAGGCACGTAACTAAGTCGTTCCGAACGAAGGAAACTTGCGTACATAGCGATCTTAGCTCTGTGTGCCGAGAAGCGTTGTTCCTCAATTTCCTTGATGTGTTATGAAAATTTTCGGCAAATCTCACTTACAGGCACGTAACTAAGTCGTTCCGAACGAAGGAAACTTGCGTACATAGCGATCTTAGCTCTGTGTGCCGAGAAGCGTTGTTCCTCAATTTCCTTGATGTGTTATGAAAATTTTCGGCAAATCTCACTTACAGGCACGTAACTAAGTCGTTCCGAACGAAGGAAACTTGCGTACATAGCGATCTTAGCTCTGTGTGCCGAGAAGCGTTGTTCCTCAATTTCCTTGATGTGTTATGAAAATTTTCGGCAAATCTCACTTACAGGCACGTAACTAAGTCGTTCCGAACGAAGGAAACTTGCGTACATAGCGATCTTAGCTCTGTGTGCCGAGAAGCGTTGTTCCTCAATTTCCTTGATGTGTTATGAAAATTTTCGGCAAATCTCACTTACAGGCACGTAACTAAGTCGTTCCGAACGAAGGAAACTTGCGTACATAGCGATCTTAGCTCTGTGTGCCGAGAAGCGTTGTTCCTCAATTTCCTTGATGTGTTATGAAAATTTTCGGCAAATCTCACTTACAGGCACGTAACTAAGTCGTTCCGAACGAAGGAAACTTGCGTACATAGCGATCTTAGCTCTGTGTGCCGAGAAGCGTTGTTCCTCAATTTCCTTGATGTGTTATGAAAATTTTCGGCAAATCTCACTTACAGGCACGTAACTAAGTCGTTCCGAACGAAGGAAACTTGCGTACATAGCGATCTTAGCTCTGTGTGCCGAGAAGCGTTGTTCCTCAATTTCCTTGATGTGTTATGAAAATTTTCGGCATATCTCACTTACAGGCACGTAACTAAGTCGTTCCGAACGAAGGAAACTTGCGTACATAGCGATCTTAGCTCTGTGTGCCGAGAAGCGTTGTTCCTCAATTTCCTTGATGTGTTATGAAAATTTTCGGCAAATCTCACTTACAGGCACGTAACTAAGTCGTTCCGAACGAAGGAAACTTGCGTACATAGCGATCTTAGCTCTGTGTGCCGAGAAGCGTTGTTCCTCAATTTCCTTGATGTGTTATGAAAATTTTCGGCAAATCTCACTTACAGGCACGTAACTAAGTCGTTCCGAACGAAGGAAACTTGCGTACATAGCGATCTTAGCTCTGTGTGCCGAGAAGCGTTGTTCCTCAATTTCCTTGATGTGTTATGAAAATTTTCGGCAAATCTCACTTACAGGCACGTAACTAAGTCGTTCCGAACGAAGGAAACTTGCGTACATAGCGATCTTAGCTCTGTGTGCCGAGAAGCGTTGTTCCTCAATTTCCTTGATGTGTTATGAAAATTTTCGGCAAATCTCACTTACAGGCACGTAACTAAGTCGTTCCGAACGAAGGAAACTTGCGTACATAGCGATCTTAGCTCTGTGTGCCGAGAAGCGTTGTTCCTCAATTTCCTTGATGTGTTATGAAAATTTTCGGCAAATCTCACTTACAGGCACGTAACTAAGTCGTTCCGAACGAAGGAAACTTGCGTACATAGCGATCTTAGCTCTGTGTGCCGAGAAGCGTTGTTCCTCAATTTCCTTGATGTGTTATGAAAATTTTCGGCAAATCTCACTTACAGGCACGTAACTAAGTCGTTCCGAACGAAGGAAACTTGCGTACATAGCGATCTTAGCTCTGTGTGCCGAGAAGCGTTGTTCCTCAATTTCCTTGATGTGTTATGAAAATTTTCGGCAAATCTCACTTACAGGCACGTAACTAAGTCGTTCCGAACGAAGGAAACTTGCGTACATAGCGATCTTAGCTCTGTGTGCCGAGAAGCGTTGTTCCTCAATTTCCTTGATGTGTTATGAAAATTTTCGGCAAATCTCACTTACAGGCACGTAACTAAGTCGTTCCGAACGAAGGAAACTTGCGTACATAGCGATCTTAGCTCTGTGTGCCGAGAAGCGTTGTTCCTCAATTTCCTTGATGTGTTATGAAAATTTTCGGCAAATCTCACTTACAGGCACGTAACTAAGTCGTTCCGAACGAAGGAAACTTGCGTACATAGCGATCTTAGCTCTGTGTGCCGAGAAGCGTTGTTCCTCAATTTCCTTGATGTGTTATGAAAATTTTCGGCAAATCTCACTTACAGGCACGTAACTAAGTCGTTCCGAACGAAGGAAACTTGCGTACATAGCGATCTTAGCTCTGTGTGCCGAGAAGCGTTGTTCCTCAATTTCCTTGATGTGTTATGAAAATTTTCGGCAAATCTCACTTACAGGCACGTAACTAAGTCGTTCCGAACGAAGGAAACTTGCGTACATAGCGATCTTAGCTCTGTGTGCCGAGAAGCGTTGTTCCTCAATTTCCTTGA